>PVKN010021913.1:0-15358 GCA_004027915.1 Capromys pilorides
TACATCTGATTTTTGTTTCAACTGAGAAGATTTACATATTTTTCTTATGTTGAAAGTATTATATATCAAAATTATAGGTATATTGAACCAGAATGTCTTCTAATACTTTGTGGATATTTTTAAAGTGTTTACATTTTCTATATAGATAGGCTATTTTTTGGCATAATTAATATAGTATAAAAAGTTCCATGTGCTACTAAAAAGAATATAGTAGGGTAAAACGCATTGTAGATATCTATTAAGTCCCTTTGTTTAAAGGTGTAGCTCAATTCTAACATTGCTTTGTTGATATTTTGTTTAGTTGATCTGTCTCTTTGTGAAAGTGGGGTAATGATGTCACTCGCTACAATTGTGTTGGTAATTATTTTTTTGTGTGTGTGTCCAGTTGTATTTGTTTAATAAAGTTAGATACTCTAGTATTTGTTACATGTGTATTCAGTGTTATCTTTTCCTGTTGGATCATTTTCTTAACTAATATGAGGTGATCTTTTTTGCCTTTTCTGACCAGTTTTATCTTAGAGCTTACTGTGTCCCAGAGTAAGATTGCTTCCCTCGCTTGCTTTCACGGTCCTAGTGCATGAAATGTTGATTTCTGCCCTTTGTTTTCAATCTATGATTATCTTTTGAGATTGGATGAGTTTCCTAAATGTAAGAGACTGCTGAATTCCATCTTTTGATCTGTTCTGCCAATCTGTCTTTAATTGGGAAGTTGGGGTCAGTAACTTGGAGAGTTATTACTGAAAGGAATTTTTTCTGTTGATGATTCCTTTGGTTTTCTTTATCCTTTCTTTTTTTCTTTCTTTCTTTTGTTTTTTAGGTTTTGTTTATCTTTTTACCTTACTTGATGAATTCATTCCATCTGAATTTTTTGTTTTGTGGCTTCGTTGTTTTCATCTAGGACATTCTTGCTTATTTTCTGGAGAGCTGGTTTGATGTTCATGTATCTCTTAAAATGTTCCTTTTCATCTATGTTAAAATGAAGTTTTCCTGGGTATGCTAATCTAGATTGGAAGGGGCGGGTTTCTTGTTTGTTTTTTTAAGGACTTGAAGTACTTCATTCCAGGGTATACTGACTTTTAAAATCTTCCTATGTGATTATTTTTGTTTTTCTCTGAAAGCTCTTGAGATCCTTGTTTCCAGATGTGCCTCCAGAATTTTGATGAAGATGTGTTGTAGAAAGCTCCTTCTTCATTGTAGTTTTGTTGGGATTCTGTAAGCCTTGCTTACCTGTATGTTGTGATCTGTCCTCATACTTGGAAAGTTTCCCATGATGACTTCCATAAACCAAACTTTTACTCCACATGCACTGTCTTATAGTTTCTTCCTAACTTTCACTTGGTCTTAGGATGGTCTTTTTAGTGTTTTCTAATAACTTGGGTAATTTTTTTTCTTGTTGTTTTATCATTTCTAAGGCTCCTTTGAGTAAGTAAACATAACTTGTCATCTTTTCCTCAGCACATGAAACTTACTCCAAAATAGACCATATACCAGTTCACAAAGCCTGCTTAAACAAATGAAAACATCAAAATCACCCCATGCTTACCACAGGCCCTTGTGCATTGAAGTTAGAAATTAATCACAGAATAAGCCACAGGAAACTTGCGAACAAACACCTGGAGACTTAGTGACACATTCTTGAACATCCAGTGTAGCATAGGAAGAATCAAGGAAAAAAATCAAACAATTTCTAGACTCAGATGATGATCAGTACAACACGCCAGCACCTAGGGGATGTAATGAAAGCAGCTCCGAGAGGGAAGCTTGCTGCAAACAATGAACATTAGAAAAAGAGAGCGAGCTCAAATAGTCTCATGATGAACACCAAGATACTAAAAAGACAACAATCCAAACCCAAACCAAATTTAAGGAAGGAGAGCATGAAGATCAGAGCAGAAGTTAATGAAATGAGACTTTAAAAAAAATACAAAGGATCAACATATCAAAGAACTGATGAAAGACCCTTACAGCAAAAATTACAGATTCTAAGGAGCTGGGGAGATAGCTCAGGGGCACAAGTGCCAAAAAAAATTATACATTCTAGAAAAGGAGATTGAAGAGAATATCAGAAAACGGAAAGATATACACTGTTCCTAGACAGGCAGAATGGATACAGTCAAAATGCTCATGCTTCCAAAACTGATATACAGATTTAATGCAATTTCAATAAAAAAAATACCTGCAGCATTCCTCACAGAACTATAGAAAATAATCCAATAATTCATATGAAACCAAAAGAAACACAGAATACCAAAAGCAATTCCAAGCAACAAGAGCAAAGCAGAAGACATCACAATACCTGACTTCAACTCTCATTGCAAAGCTATGGTGATAGAAATGGCAAGGTATCGGCACAAAAGGAGACATGTGGCCAACAGAACAGGAGTGGAGGATTCAGAAGCAACCCCAGACACATCCAGCTATTTGAATTTTGACAAAGGGGGACAAAAACATATGGTGAAGGAAAGATAGTCTCTTAAAAATAGTGTTGTGAATACAGCAGAAGACTGAAATTGGACCTATAGCTCTCCATGTACTAAACTGAAATCAAAATAGATCAAAGATCTAAATAGTAAAAGAGAAAAACATAGACAAGGACTTTCTGAACACAACTCCAATTGCACAAGAAATAACAGAATGAGTCAAAACTGGGATTTATATCAAATTAAAAAGCTTCTGCACAGTAAAGGAAATAACCGGTAGAAGGAAGAGTCAGCCTACAGAATGGGAAAAAAAAAAAAGTCCAGCTATTCCTCAGGTAGAAGATTAATGTTTAGAATATGAAGAACCACCCCCCTTGGAACCCAAAATAAAAGATCCAATCAAAAAATGGGGAACTGAAATGACTAGACACTCCTCAGAAGTACAAATGGCCCATAAACATGAAAAAATATTTAACATCTCTGGCCACTAAAGAATAGCAAATCAAAACGAAATTAAGATCATCTTACACCAGAACGCTAATTGTCAAGAAATCAAATGATAATAAGTGCTGAGGTAGCTGCAGTGAAAAAGGAACCATTCTGCATTGCGGTAGGAATTTGAAGGCGTACAACCACTATGAAAATCACTGTGAAGATTTCTCAAAACACTAAAAATAAAAATTCCATTTGACTCAACTACTTCTCTTCTAAATATCTTTCCATATCATAGCAGTACATGTATATCAATGTTTACAGCAGAACGATTCATAACCACCAAATCTTGGAAGCAGCTTTTATATCCACCAACAAATAAATAGATTAAAAAAATATGGTATCTATATGCAATAGAAGATAATCAGACACAAGCTTAAATACTATTTTGTTTCCTTCATTTAAATAATCCAAAGTACAAATAAAGCAAAAAATAAGAGCTTGATATAAAGAAAATAGGGAGTTAGATGTGCTCCAAACAGAGGACCAAGAGACCAAGGGTGGGAGAAGAAGAGGGGATGAAAAGAGATTTTAGATGTGCCGTGTAAATATACCAACCAGTCACCATGAATGTAATCCTTCTATGTGGCAACCACAAGCTACATAACAATGATGATAACAATAGTGAAAAGCTGAAGGGGACTAGTCCAGAGGGAAGGAGGTGGGTGGGAGGGGGAAGAGGAATAAAAAGAACCATGATATAGTAAGCACATGTACCTACTTACTAAGGTAAATATAAATGGTAGGTACTACAAACACGCACTAATAAAATTAAGTCATAAACAAAGTAAAGTATAAATCCAGCTTTGTTTAATGATTTTCTATTTCCCAAGTACTCTAATTTGACATACTTCTGTTATACACTAAATTTGCATACCTAATGGCTCACTATGCTGTTCTATTAGTATGTCTAGTTCTTTTTATTGTCCCATTGTATAGATAATTATAGCTCTCATATTGCCACAGTGTTTTAACCACTGTAGTATATCATAATACATTTTATATTTGCTATGCTATATGTTAAAATGCATTATAAAAGTACTATTTTTTCTATTTCTTTTCATATTTCTGGTTACTCTTTTATTTTGTAGTGATCTGTGGTCTAACATATTTAGTCCCTTTGCCTGCATCCTGCCCTCTAATTTATGAAGTTATGTCTTGTTTTATCAACACTTTTTTACATAAAGCAAAAAATATTCTTCCAATACTGCCTTATTAACTTGCAAATATTTTTATGTCTTTGGTTTATTGAAACTGAGGGAGCACTTTTTTGTTTTGTTTTGGTTGGTTTTGTATTTTAGAGAAGTGTCAACAGGGTGTTCAGGGTCTCACTACTAGATAGGACTCGTAGTGATCCACCTGTTTACAGCCTCCCAAGAGCTGGGATTACAGGTGCAGGACACCACCCCAGTCTCAGCTGCCTTCTCAGCGTGTGCTGGGAGCAGGGCCAGCACAGCAGGCCCAGGGATGGAATTCCCATCCCTGCATGTGCTTGCAGGCACTTTACTCCTGTGAGCTATTTGGCTAGCTCCTAACACTTTTCCTACTTGATATTTTCATTTCATATTTTAAGAAAAGTATTCATTTTCATACTACCTTTAAAACTGCTTAAATCTTTTAATACTCATAACACTTTTCGGTTGAGAAACTTGGTAAGATGAAATTGAGCCCCATAGGCAACTGAAATTATCAAAATGTGAGATTTGAAATAGGATTTTAGCCATCCCTGAGGATATGCACATTCTATGTCTTACTACATCTAGCAGCATTGTAGGTTTTAATTTCACTTAACAAAAGTAATATAAACATTATAAACTCTACCCCCATTAGCTACAAGGCTGTGACCATGAGCACTCTTCTTTCTCTCTATATATATATTGTGAGGTTTTGATTTTTCATAGATGAGAGCAATCTGCCTCCTTTCCCCGACTTTCAGGTACAGAGAAGCATGGGGTAGCCCGGTGAAGAGCTGGGGGTGCCTTCCACAGCCACCGGGCGGCATTTCCAGCACACACCTGCCTGGCAAGAACACTTCTTACAGAGTTTCACTGCTGGTAATAGTCAAGTACAGTAGCTTATGTCACACTACTTTTTCTTTTAATAACAATTTGAATTGTAGAAACATTTTTAAAAAACTATTTAAAGTCACTGGAAGGTGACAAAAGCTAGCCTGGCAAGAACACTCCCATGACCTGGGAGCCCAGAGGAGTCAAGAGGGAAACCTCTAGACCCAGAGGAAACTCAAGCAGGTGACTTGTTTGTGCAGTTTCTGGCTAGCTTTTGTCACCTCCAGCTCCTCACCGGGCTACCCCATGCTTCTCTGCCTCGGCCTCCCAAGTGCTGGGGTTACAGGCTACAGGCACGCACCACTACCCCCAACCCTCCTCCCTTTCGCTCTTGCTGCTTCACTATGTTCCTTCACCATGAACTGCTGCTCTCTGCCACATGCCACTCTGCCTTAGAGCCAGTGGGATAGGAACTGAAACCTCCAGCTATATCCCCGGACCACTACCTAAATCTACTTAAAATCACATTTTTTTGTGAAAAATATCACTGGACTTTAAACAAAGTCTGCACTGGCTCTGTAGAGTGCCTTCATTAGCATGACCAGTTTACACAACAGTAAGTCTTCTAGCTCATGAACATAGGATTTTTTTTTCATATATTTATCTTACCTTTCTTTTGTGAATATTTTGTAGTATACTATAAAAATCTTTTACCTTCTTGATGACATTTATTGCAAATATTTTATCTGTACTAGTGCTATGGTGATGTATTTTATTAATTTCTTTCTCTAAAAACTCAGTGTTGAAAAGTGATAGTGAGAGGCAAGGGAGATAGCTCTGTGGCACAAATCCCTGCCTAGCAAGTGCAAGGTCACAAGTTCGAACCCTGGTCTCACCAAAAAAAAAATGCAATAATAATTTATGTATATTGGCATTATATTCTACAACTGTTGAATTTATTAATCTTAAATTTTTGGTGAAGTCTTTCACATTTTGTACATGTACGATCATGTGATCTATGAACAAAGATAATTTTATTTCTAAAATAAAAAATCTTCCACAAAATAAAGTTGATTAAACATAATTTAACTGCAAGCTAGAACAAAAACAACATAAGATATTCCAAAGATCTAAAATGTATCATACAGACTGTGCTGTCTAATAATTTTAAAAGAGCTATAAATCTGACGAAACAGACCAATGCAATTTATAGTTAAAAGAAGAATCAGAAAAGCAAATTCTGAGTTGACCAAAATGTTAGTTATCAGATATAAACAACAAAGCAGCTATCATGAATACATCCAAGAGAGCTAAGGGAAGAGTGGCAAGAACAGGGGCGCAGCTGAGAGAACCTTGGCAGAGACGTGGAAATCACATCAAAAAAGGAATTGATGGAACTTCTAAAGCTGACGCATGTAAGATCTGACGACTTAAAAATTCCTGAATGGGCTTCACAGTAGATTGAAGAGAAAGAGAAAGGAATTTGTGCATTTAAGTACAAACCAATAAAAACAATATAATCTTGAAAAATTAAAAAATATCTAAAGAAAAAAAGAGTGAATAAGGACGCAGAACTCAGGACAGCCAAGAGTAGGGTATGGCTGGTTAAAGACTCCATTCAACACAGGACTGGGCTAGGGAGATAGCTCAGGGGCTTAAGCACCTACCTAGCAAGGGAAAGGTCCTGAGTCCAATCCTTGGTACTGCCAGAAAAAAAAAAAAGTAGCAGATCTCACAGCTGACAAACTGCCTCTCCTGACCCCAGTCAGCTCTCTTAGGGAAAGATCTTGCTTGCTGCATGAACAGCTAAGCATAGGCTGATTCACCAGTGCCTTCCAAGGCCACAAAAGTCAGCTTCATCTTTCTTGGTACAGTTGAAATGACATAAATGAAGGGGGAAAGTGCCCTATCACTTTCTCCAAAAGGTTTATCAACAAAACTAGCCTTCTACCTCCCCAATCAGGGAGGGGGCTATAAAATTTTGATGTGTGAATAACGGCATAGCCTGAAGATCATGGAACACTGGACGGGCTTTCTGAGATAGTAGCTCATGTTACTGACTGCAAATTCAAACTGGCTGAGACCAAATCCCAGCCAGAAAGTGATGAGTGACCTGAACCAAAACCAAATGCTTAGAAAGGGCAAACTTCAAAAAGGTTAGAGAAAAGATTTGATTAAAGAAAGAATCAAAAAAGCTGGAGGGGAAAATGCTTTGCTCCAAGAATACAAGATTTGAAGGGCCAGCCAGATAGCTCAGTGGACTAAAGCAGCTGCTCAGGCAGAGTGCAGCAGCCAGGGTTTGATTCCCAGCATGGCGTGGCATGCCAGCCCCGCACCCAGAGTATGCTGAGATGGCAATTGAAACTGGGCATGGTTGTAAGCACCTGTAATCCCAGTGCTTGGGAGGATGAACACATAAGAATTGCTACGAGTCCGATCTATGAAGTGAGACCCTATAGACCCTGTACCAAATACATTTAAAAAAAGAATACAAGGTTTGAGAGGCAATGCACACGTGAGCAGGACAGCTCTGCAGACATAGCATGAGAGCACTGTGCTAGTAAGGCTCCCATCACTGTGACAGAATGTCTGAGATAACCAACTTACAAGGAAAGAAAGTGAATTCTGGTTCCTGGCTTCAATGGCTCCTGCCCATGGTGACCTGGCCCTTTTGTTTGGACTGACCGCAGCACAGTGCATCATGGCAAGAGCACATGGCAAATAAGCTGGGCACTTCCTGGTGACCAAAAGGCAACAGACACAGAGAAAGAAGACCCTATTGTCCCAACCTGTAGATTTCTCCCATTAGGCCACATCTCCTAAAGGCTCCTCCACCTCTGAATAATGCCACAGGCACTTCCAAACCATACCAAGTACATACAATCATTTGCATTCATTGATCCTTCTCAATGAGCTCTTGACTCCCTCCCTAAACCTATTCTTCCTTCATCTTTGCCAACATTACCTCGGTTTACCTCATCATGCCATATCAGAAATCCCAGAGTCCTCCTCTCTATGCTTCATCTTCACATCCAACCTATCAAGTACCATTGATTATTCTCTCTCTACAGATGTTGCCCTACTTCAAGCCACCATTGTCTCTCTCCTAAATTATACAAGTGGCTTCTTTTGATTGATTAAGTTCCACTCTTGTTTGCTTTTAGCTTTTCTCCATGTGCTAACCATACTGACCACTGAACAATAGAAACCAGATCTCCTTTATTTCTCAGCTTAACACAACAGCTTCTATCACACCTAGCACAAGCTTTCCTATTTTCCAGTGCACAATGAAATTGGTCTACTTCTCCAGTCTCCTCTCTCACAAGTCTTCACCAGGTTCACCATATCCAGCTGCACCTGAATTTGATCTGCTGGCATCAACGTGGCAAACTCTCTTTCTTGTACCTGTGTGCTTTCAGCAGGTGCTCTTTCTCTGTGGATAGATCTTCTCTAGTTTCTCCTGATAGCTGACTCCTTTTCCAACCTCAGCTTTAAGTGTATATTTCTCAGAAAGGCCCTTCCTGAGCTCCCTGTCTAGAGATTTTCTTCTTTGTTATCCATTGTTCTCCAACACCACACACTCACGTGTTACATTTAGGACAATTTGAAGTTATGCACATTGTATTTTTTATTTACCACTAGAATATTCACTCCAACAAGGACAGTCACGCCTCCTTTGTTTGCCTCTGTTTCCTATGAGCTCAGGGTCTAGCATATCGTACATGATCAATAAACACTTGATAAATGAATCAATGCAGAGTGCAGGAGGACGTGTCTCCTTGCCAGTTAGTAGCTCTGCCCTGAGGGGGTCCTGCTTTCAGCTGACTATCTCTTTTTCCTCCCCGTACTTCTGTCAGTGAGTGTGGAGGCCTCTAACCGGTGGAACTGTAATAGCAAGTGTAAAATGGACAAGGTGTTAGAAACTATTTGAAATAATTTTAAACAAAAAAAAAATTAGGGTGCAAATCACAAGGCAAGAAACTGCATGCTCAACCTTATAGAGTTATGTTTAACCTCAATACTTGGCCTCATTCGTGCTTTTATTTTTTTTTCATGCTTATTTTAGTCAATCTGCTTGCAATGGAAATTATAACAAAAGCTAAATATCATAGCCCCCAAAAAGTAGTTGTCTGATTATTGGGGGGATTTGCATTATTTTAACATAGAAAAGCTTTTACTCTCACATATTATGTCTTGGTATTGCTCAAGTCATAATGCACTAATTTCAAGTTTTAAACATTAGAAATGATACACTCTGTCCCTACTAGACCAGGGAACACGGTGCTGGTGGACTCAGCTGCGGCGCAGGAGTGAGTTACTCCGCAGCCCTCTCCTTGAGCTCCCTTTCTAGCCACCAGCAGAAGTGGGGGAGTTTTTATTCTGATAGAAATTAAAAGGTCTGGGGCTGGAGGGATAGCTCAGTAGAATAAGCGTTTGCCTGGCAAGCGCAAGGGCCTGAGTTCAATCCCCGGTTCTGCAAAAAAAAAAAAAAAAAAAAAGAAATTAAAAGGTCTGCAAATCTGTGTTTCATTAGCAACCTGATTTCATCAGCGTAGGTGACATTTAGGAGCCATGCACTGCCAGCTTGGCTCACGTATGTGCGTGTGTGTGTGTGTGTGTGTGTGTGTGTGTCTGTATACCTATGTGTTGAAAAGTTACATGTGCTAATGCTGGTTACAGTGTTTCTATTTTCCACTCGTCTCCCCTAGTGTTGTCCTAACTGTATTTCTCCTTCACTCTATTCAAGTAATTTATGATACAAATTATTTTTTAATAAATGATTTTTTTTTAAACTTTATTTATTTATTTACTTATATTATGGCCAGCTCAGCCTGCCCTGGGGGTGAGGCTGGTGTAGCATGAGTTGCCAGGGATCAAACCATGGTCCCTGCAGTTTCCTTAGCTTGCCTAAGCAGGCGCTTTAGACTGCTGAGCTATCTCACTGGCCCTATGATACAAACTAAAATTGAAAGAAAATCATTAAGAATTTTTTGAAGCATGGGAGTTTTAAAGTGACTATTACAGTTAGCAGTTCATGCACAGTTTATAATACAAATAGTGACTTAGAATATGAATCGTATATGCTCGATAAACATTATTAGATATAACTAGAAAGTTTTATCAGATTATTTAGTATATGTGTGGCTGTGTATAAAATTGACATTTTTGAGCTCTTAAGTTATTCTGGAACAGGGCTGGCCAAATAGTTCAGATTAAAGTGCCTGCAAGCAGGAACAGGGGCCGGGGGTTCAATCCTGGAGACTGCCATGCTGGGCTCACCCCCAGGACGCACTAAGAAGGAAACTGAGACTGATCATGGTGGCGTGCGCCTGTAATCCCTGCTCTTGGGAGGCTGTAAACAGGCTAATCACTATGAGTCTGATCTAGGAGTGAGACCCTGAACACCCTGTAGACCCTTAAAAAAAATTATTAAATATATTTTACAGTATGTCGCCATACTTAAGTCCCAAACAATTCTTCAAGGAAGATAGTCTCATTTTCTTAAATAAAAGAAACCAAGACACAGAGAGTTAAGTATGATATCCAATGCCCAGAAGCTAGTATATCTTTGAGTTTTGAGTCTATTTGGGTCTGGTTCCAAGGACCAGGCTTATGACCCTGTGAGAATTCTACTCAAACCAGTGTGTTAGAATCCCAGTATTCTAGGACAGGCTGCTCTAATTCCTGGGTTCTACTGTTATGTGACCCTGTTTATCACACATCATAAATCTTCAGCTGAAATAAATCACTCAAAAGTAACAGGAAAGGATTGCACCCAGCTTTATGGTTCTCCATTATGCAACGTTAAACATTTGTGAAACCAGAACAAGACAGGAACGACCTAAAGTCTGGTAAAAATTTCATAGTGCGAATCATTTGAAGCTCATCTTTTGGAATGCAATTTTTTTTTCAAGTATGTCTTGAAAGTTTCATTTCCACTTGACAAAAGACAGGTCTAGAAACAGTTTTACACACAATGGGGCTGCAATCGATAACTTAAGTCTCTCTAGAAACAAGGAAAAAGTTGAGCCCAAACATCCCAACTCAGATGTACATAAAAATCTGTACTGAGAGAAAACTTCGTGTGCCCCTGGAGGCCTGGGAGAGTCCTGTGGCTGAAGAGACCTCATCCAGGAAATGAGATGAAAGATAAAAAAAAAAATGCTTAAAGATTTAGAACAGTCAAAGGGGAACAGTAACACAAAATATGGTAGAAAAAAAATTTGATCCAGTGAAATCAAATACATTGCAGCAGTGCACGGACCCCTGCATCTCCATCAGTGCTGACCACTAGCTGTGGACCACAGCTGCCGAATCCGGGATGAGACAAGGCCTCAAGGTCTGATCGAAGTTGCTGTTTGCTCTTTTATTCCTCTAGTTGCCAAGCAATGCATTCACCTCAGTGCTGCTTCCCGCAGCCTCCATGCTTATGTTCAGGTCAACGTGCTTGACATTTATTTGCTCTGATACAAATGATTTTGTGCATTCACAGATACACAAAAGTACATAGCATGTTTTGCAGAAGTCTAATAACCATTTCTTCTTATGAATATTTCACTCAATGTTTTCTTTCCTTTATGAATATAAATATTTGGCTCAGACAGTTGGATTCTGGTTCAAGAAGACTTGGCTGAGTGTTTTATTTCTCTCCTTTCCAAGACCTTATTGCAATGGGATAAGTTATATATTTTCCTGCTACCAAAATTTTTTCAAGTTTTTATTAGTCCATGTTTGCAGCACACAATGTTTACATCCCTCATGGGGAGTTGGTGCACACTAAAGGTTTTCTGTTGCTTTGTTTGGCTTTACCGCTGCTGCCTTGCACAGGAAATGATGCAGATTTCATATATATGACAATTTCTGTGGTTGCTGTGGAGGGGAGACAATTTGGAGGCAACTGAGGCTAGAGCTAAAGAGAGGTTGGGACGAGGATATGAGGTTGTGTTAATGGTAGGGAGTGGATGGGTTGGACGTGTATTTTAAAAGGAAGAAGAAAACAGTGTCTGCTGATGGATTGTGCTGTGCAAGGAAGAGTGAAATAACTATCATATGACTGAGTGACAAAAAGAATGATTGTGGAAGGAGCAGTTTGGGTGGAGGGTGGAGAATTGACAGCATGATTCTGGCTTAGCGAAGACTGAGATGTCTATAAGAGATCCGCGTGGAGGTCGAAATAAACATTTCAGTGCTCTAGACAGCTGTTCCACAATGACATAAATCATCAACAAAGAAACTGTCCTCAAAACTATGGAAGCAGATAGAGAAGAGGGCTGAGCACCAAGCATGCCAGGACCTTCCACACGTGGGGGCCGAAGTGAAGAGAAGGAGCAGGTGGAGAGGAATAAAAAGCAGTCGTCAGCAGGGTTGGAAGCAGACCAGAAGAGCAGGACATCTCAGGTGACAAGAAGGAAGCAGGTGAAAGAGAGACAGTCACGCACACAACACAGTGCTGTAGGGGAGGACTCGGGTTTGCAGAGTTGATGTGACACGTATAGTGACACTGGCAGAAAAGACATCACAGTCAGAGGACTGGGAGATGGAGGGGACAAAAATACCATGGACTGGGCTGGACAATGGCACAAAATCAGGATAGCAGTGTGCACGAAAACGTATTTTCAAACCATTAGAAGTGTTTTAAATGGGATATTACGCCATGTGGCAGGGACTCTGGAATCCATATAAAATTTTGGAAAGAAAAGAGGATTGTAGAAAATGGAAGAATTTTTTTAACGGGAAATTTTATGAAGAACAAACTGTAGACATTTCCTATTAGTTTGTAGGAAAGTATGCAAATGAAATTTTGGAAGTCTAATTTGTGTCTTTCAGAAATTCAGAACATTCATCATAATGATAAAATAGAAACATTGAAGTAAGAATCCAATCAAGACTGGCAAACACATTACTGTTATTCCACACTGTATTAAAGGCTTAGCCAATACAGTAGGTGCAAGAAACGACATGAGATGTAATATTTGGGAAGAAGAGAGATTTTTATTGCTTACGTGCTGTAAAATCACAGTGTGATAATATCTGTTAAATAATCACTTCTGTGAATGTAGGTCCCAGAAAGAATGTTGGCTGATGTTCTTGCTTATATTACAAAAAAGCTGAAGTGAAAGAACTTGTTCAAACTTCAGTGGTATGAGCAACTTCTTCGTTAAATTAAAAAATGATTTTCCAATCCTTGAGATTATATCCTCATTTTTTTGTGCTACTTACAATGACATGCTTGCAAGTTTAACCTTATATGTTAATATTTTTCCATTTCTTCAAGTCTAGGCAATCAACAAGACAGTAAATCAAGATCTGATTCATAGTATTTGCTAATTTCCACAGTAGATTGTGAAGCATTTTGACAGTGTCTACTTTTGAGATATCAAAGCAATATCACTAAAGGGCCAGCAGATAGCTCAGTGGACTAAAGTGCTTGCTTAGGCAGACACAGAGACCAGGGTTCAGTTCCTGGCCTGCCGTGTAGGCCCTGCCCCTGAGGTACCCTGAGAGGAAGGTTGGTGATGAGCGCCTGTAAGCCCAGTGCTAGGGAGGTTGAGAACAGGAGGATCACTACAAATCCAATGTGTATAGTGAGACCCTGTACTAAATACATGAAAAATAAATAAAAAAATAAAAATTTTAAAAAACAGTATCACTGAACAGAAACTGGGAAAGGCACATAGTAGCATCATTACAAATTATTTCCACCATACAGAAAGAGGAGAAATAAGTAAAAAGAGCACAGATGTATAAAATATACAATAATTAAGACACAATGGACAAATGAGTTTCAAGCATTCATATAATCTATTATGTATTTATCTTTTATATGATCTAATTACAAATGTATATAGTTTAATTTTAAATGATTGCTGTTTAATAATCACACAATTCATAGAACTTAATAATTGACTCTTAGAAGCTGGCAAAAGCAAGCAGTAACCATTATATAATTCTGTGTATAGAAAAGCAAAGAGAATTCAGAACTAACAGGACCAGAACTTTTGATTAAGTTGCCTGAATGTAAAATCAACATAACTATAAAGTGAGAAGTAAGTTCACACAGAGATAATGCTTAATATGTTTCAGATTGTTATGAAAAAATTATCTTATAAGACAGGAAGCAATTCACACTGAAAGTTCTCCAAAAAGAATGCCAGGAGTCAGGCATGATGGTGCATGTGCAATTCCAGCCCTCAGCAGCTGAGACAGGAGGATCACTGCAAGTCTGAGGCCAGCCTGCACTACACAGTGAGTTCCAGGTCAGCCTAAATGATTTTTTATTTTTTTTAAACTTTATTTATTTGTTTACTTATATTATGGCCGACTTAACCTGCCCTGGGGGTGGGGCTGGCACAGCATGTGGTGCCAGGAATCGAAACACAGTCCCTGCGGTTTCCTAAGCTTGCCTAAGCAGGCGCTTTAGACCGTTGAGCCATCTTGCCAGCCCCATTACTCCTGATCAGTATTTCTTGAGCAGGAAGTGTCACACATAAAGGAGTCCTGAGCTCAAGGGACACAGGCTTAGGCAAGAAGACAGCCTACAAGACACTAAGGAGACTGCATTTTCCCTGGATGGTCAAGGAGAGACTCTTCAGAATTTGTTAAGGACTGACACTCAGATTTGTGTTTTTGAAAACCCTGATGTCCCATTTTTAGAAAAGAGATCTGAGAGTGCCAGACTCGCCAGATGAGGGTCCTCAGGCCCACTGCCAGCACAACCTACCATCATCAGGCAATGCCAGGCCCACTAGCGCAAGACTCACCAGGTAAGGGTCCTCAGGCCCACCACCAGTGCAGCCTACCAGCATCAGGCAGTGTCAGGCCCGCCAGTGCCAGACCTGCCAGGTGAGACTTCCAGTCCGCCGCCAGCGCAACCTACCAACATCAGGCAGCGTCAGGCCCACGAGCGCCAGGCACGCCACATGAGACCTCCTCTGGCCCACCGCTAGTGCAGCCTATCACCCAGTGCCAGACCCATCAGGTGAGTGAGACCCTCCTCCCCCGGCCTACAAGCACTTCAGCAGTTCCACAAGCCCGGTCTGAAGGAACAACCCGCGGGCACGCAGTCCTGCACCAAAGATCACAGCTACTCAGAATGATACAGACAAGGAGCAAAATGCAATCTCAGGTACCAAGCCCACCTGAAACAAATACAAGTCACTACCATACAAGAAATTGGGAATTATACAGCTGAAATCTCTGATTTCGTAGCATCTGAAATAAACAAACAAATACAGAAACGTATAGAGGAACTCAGATTGGAAGTAAGCTCTGAAGTTAAAAAAGAAATCTTTGAAGTACTAGAGACTGAAGTTAAAAAACAGCTGCAGAAAAGCATAGAGGGAATGAGATCAGAAATAATTTCTGAACTGGAAAAAGTCATTTCTAAATTAATAGAGACTAAAGTAGAATAACTGCAGAAAGGTAGAGAGGAAATGAGAA
>PVKN010021914.1:0-15358 GCA_004027915.1 Capromys pilorides
GCTCCTTGAACAACTAAATTTGTTCCGGTGACTAAGTTGCTAAATGAACTGGTTGCTAGATAAGAAACTGTACATAGCATGCACATTAGAATGTGCCAGACAAACAAATGGTCAAAGCAAACTCCAGCATGATGAGTCTGCTCTTATTTGCATAACTTACAGGTTGTACTATGATTATAACAGAACAAAACTGTAATACTCGAGTGCAATTCACAGAAATCACAGTACTGTACAAGGTTCACTGCACCAGAGACAGCCCGATGTACAGAACTGTACAAAAAGGAAGAGAAGTCTTTTTGGTTTTTAATTTTAGTATAGGGTCTACCTATATCTGACTTCTAGTGATCCTCCTGTTTTCAGCCTTTCAAGTGCTGGGATTACGGGTGCATATCACCACTCCCAGTCTCAATTGCAACCCCGGGCGACAGGGCTGTCACAACAGGCCCGGGGATCAAACCCTGGCCAATGTGCTCTGCCTAAGTAGGCACTTTAGTCTGCTGAGCTATCAGGCTGGCCCATGGAAGACAAGTTTTAAGTCTAAGGAGCAGGTCGCACATTGGTCATAAATCCAGACATCGTTAAGCCTGTAGGTCCTTAAACAAGGAGGATCTGTAGTCAGCACGGTGTTTCACTGGAGAAAGCTGTTGGCATTTATTATTGCTTGCTGGCCAAAATGGGAAAGGGGCCAACCCCAGGAGAGTGATTCCTCACTTTTGTGAGTATGGGGATTTCAGAAAATGTTTTCTTTATGATTTCAGAAGGACAAGGCTCAAGAGTTGGGTACAGTGCAGTGGGACAGCAGGTGCTTAGCGGGCAGAGGCACTGAGCTAAAGGGGGACGGGGAGCCATTCTGTCCCCTGGGAGGTTGCCAGCTTCTGAGCCTTCCTGTCTCCTCTGCTAGTAACACACAACTCTGTCCCCACAGATTGCAAATTCAAGTCTCACATGGGAGCATCTGATTAATAGAATCTATCATCTGTCTGTCTGTCTGTCCGTCTGTCTACTTATCTATCGTTTATTTGTTGAGACGGGGTCTTGTTATGTCATTCAGGCTGGCCTCAAACTCATAGAAATCCTCCTGCCTCAACCTCTGCAGTGTTATGATTACAGGTGTGCACAACCGTGCCAGGTTTACAGAGTCTAAAGCGCACTCGTCAGCTAGGGAGCTGAAAGGACTCTGGCACCTGCAAGTTTTGGTGCTCCAGCCTTCGTCAAACAAAGACACAGTGGAAAGGGGACCTAGCCTGAGCCACTCCACAGTATCTATCATGCCCTACAATGTTTTAACGAACACAGATAAAGATGTCACCAGGGCTGTGGTGGCACATACTTCCAGCTGTCTGAGAAGCTGGGGCAAGAGACTCAGAAATTTGAGCCCAGCCACAGCATTTTATCAAGACTTTGCTAAATAAAATAAAAAATAAGCCACTTCCAGTTGGGGCCACACAGTGAGGAGCTCCATTCTATGCTTGCAGCCCTGGCACCCAGGGCCTACTGCAGTTGACACAGATCTTCGATCACCTGAAGACAGTCACACAGCCCAGGTACTACAGATCAGTGGTCCCATCAAAGTGGACAGGCATTCCCTAGAGATGACAGAAGTGCAAGGGCTGCAATACCACAGCCTGTTCCGCTTCTGGGCAAGGAGTGGCTTGCCAGCAAATCCTGTGTCCACGTGAGTGGTGTGGTCATGTGGCTCAAATTAACACTGTCGGGCCATCTCCTAAACCCTGATGGCCATTCCCAGAAATATGTGGATGAGGCTTCCATGGAGGTCAAGACATTCTCACTCGGTACAACCGGACCCTCCTGGGAGCTGCAAACCCAAAAGGGTTAGAGGCTTGGGTTCCCCTGATAGCTACCAGAAATCTTACAATATCCTTGTCATAAAAATCCGCATTGAGGGCCTTGTGGGTTAGCTCAGTTGTTTAGGGGACTACAGTTGTATCCCAGCTCCACATGCCACACCAGGTCCGCCCTCAAAGCAGCCGAAGCCTGACGGGGGGGAAGAATCAGCACTGAAGGCCACATGTGGTGGCACATGCCTGTAATCCCAGCACTGGGGAGGCTGAGGCAGGATGATTGCCACAAATTCGATACTAGCTTGGGCTATATACTGAGTTCGAGGCCAGCCTGAAGCACACAGCAAGACCTTGTGTCCAAGAAAAAAAACAAAAAAAAAAAAGTCAGCATTAACTTATGTAGTAAATATGAAATTTCAAGGTTAAAAATTAGAGATGGCCAGATAGCTCAGCAGATTAAAGCGTCTATTTAAGCAGAAGCAGGAGTCGAGGTTCAATGCTGCGGAGATGGAGATTGAGACTAGGCATGGTGGCACATACCTGTAATCCCAGTACTTGGGAGGCTGAAAACAGGAGGATCATTACAAGTCCGATCTACTCAGTGAGACCCTGTAGACCCTGTACTAAATACATTTTAAAAAAAAAAAAGACTGAAAAGGATCAGAGTCTGAAAACAATATGCTTAGGGAAACAGGCCAGTCACAGAGGGCCACACGTTGCTGGGCTCCAATTATATGAACTATCTAGAACAGGCAAATCTAAAGAGATAGGAAGTTGGATGAACGGCTGGCTGAGGCTGGGGAGGGGTGAGGAGATGGGTGGTGAGTGCTCACAGGGTGCGGGGCTTCCTTTTGGGGTAAAGCACTGGTCTCAAATCGATTGTGGAAATGAGTGCACAGCTCTGCAACTCGACTAGAGGTTACTGAATCTCAATCTCTCTCTCTCTCTCTCTCTCTCTCTCTCTCTCTCTCTCTCTTGTTTGCACTGAGCTACATCCCCAGCCATATTTTTCTGTTTGTTGGCTTAGATTATTGTCCTTGTCAGACAGGGTCTTGCTATGCAGCTCAGACTGCCCTGGGGCTCTCTGCTGCCTCAGCCCCTCCTGCCTTAGCACCGCCCCCCTCCCCCAACTTCCTGGTTCTCTAGGGACATACTTTCTGGGTCTGCCACTCACAGTGCTGCAACCTCACTGGGAGGCCCAAGCTGCACCTGGAAACTCAAACTGCAGTCCAGCTGAGGCTGTCGGCTCCTGGTCCAGGCATCTGAGAGTGTGCTTTCTCGATAACCTCATCCAGCAGCCAACTGAATCTTTTTTTTTTTTTTTTTTTTTAATTTTATTTATTTATTTATTTGTTTGCTTGTTGTGTTTCTTTATTTATTCATTTTGTGGCTGGCTCAGCCTGCCCTGGTGGTGGGGCTGGCGCAGCATGTGGTGCCGGGGATCGAACTGCAGTCCCCGCAGTTGCCTGAGCCCTCCTAAGCAGGCGCTTTAGACCGCTGAACCATCTCGCCGGCCCCAGCCAACTGAATCTTCTGCTCACGACTTCTCTTGGAGGACACAGTACTACGGAACACAACCAGTCTTCCTTATACCCTATTTATATAATAAGCAAAATAAAATGGTTATTATTTTATATAACTAAGATCGAGATGGTTTGTGATGCAGCAGTTATATTCAAAACAGATTTTGTTACCTGGAAATAGGATCCTACCTTAAGAACAGCTTAAAATAACTTTTTTTTTTTTTTTTAGCAGAACATATTTTTTTAATTAATTAATTAATTTGTTTGTTTCTTTATTTATTATATGGCTGGCTCAGCCTACCCTGGTGGTGGGGCTGGCGCAGCATGTGGTGCTGGGGATCGAACCGCAGTCCCTGCAGTTGCCTGAGCTTTCCAAAGCAGGCGCTTTAGACCACTGAACCATCTCACCAGCCCTAGCAGAACATATTACTGAAGGAAAGAAAGTTCCTGTCTGAGAGAGGAACAGGAGGGGGGGTCCCAAGTGGGTTGTCCTCCAAGCCTGAAAAACTTGGAATGCCAGTGCCCATGTGTAATCCCAGCTACTTGAGAGGCTGAGGCAGAAAGAAAGTACAAGGCCTGCCTAAGCAACATAGCTGGAAAAGGGAGAGGGAAGAGAAGGAGGAAGAGAAGTGAAGGGGAGAAAGAGAGAGAAGGAAGAGGAGGAGAAAGATGGAAAAGGAAAGGAAGGCGGGAGAAGGAAAGGCAGAAGGCAGGGGCTAGACCTAAAACACGTGGCAGTACTCTTGAGGCTGGGTGGCAGCGACACACTGGGAGATTTTTTTTTTTTTCTGATTCTGGGGATCAAATTCAGGACCTTGTGCATGCCAGACAGGCACTGATGTCACTGAACTATTTCTGTGGCCCCACACTGTGGGAGATTTTTGCAGATTATTAGCAGAATCCTAGTAAGGCTCCAAAAGAAGCCAATGATGACTTAGAAGGAAGTGAGACAATTATTGGAAGCTGGGAGAAGGGAGATCTTTTTACATAGTGGTAAAAAAGTGCAGCAACACTGTCCCCTATAACATGAAAAACAGGAGGCACATCAGATCCATTCATTTGTGTAGCTAAGGAGATGTCTAGGCAGCATGTTGAAAGTGCCAACCGGTTCCTTTCAGCTGAGAGAGATTTGCTAAGAAACAAAATTTGGAAGAACTGTAAAGTAACCAGTTGGTGAGTCTGAAAAAAAAAATTAAACTGGTTCCCAGCTATTCCAGAAGGCAATAAATTCTCTAAAAGTAGCTTCAGCCAGGTGTGGTGACACACTCCTGTAATCCCACCACTCCACAGGCTGGATCCTTGCAAGTTCAAGACCAGCCTACGCTACAAAGTGAGTTCAAGGCCAGCCTGAGCTGCATAACAAGATCCTATCTGAAAAAAACAATAAATAAATAAATAAAAATAATAATAATAATAATTTCAGCTGGGTATTATGGCACATGCCTGTAGTGCCCTCAGTTGGAAAGCTGAGGAAGGAGAATCAACAAGTGTCTTGGCTAGCCTTGACTACATAGTGAGTTCAAAGTCAGCCTGGATTACACAGTAAGACCTTGTCTCCAAAAAACCAAATTAATTATTTCAGGACTGGGTATGTAGCTCAGTGATAGGGCATGCTCTGGATTCAGTCATCAAAAAACTAAAAATAGATATTCCATTCCATCCAGTTACACTTCTGGGGATCTTTATTTACTTTTCTCTCCCTGCTGAGACAAAATATTGGATGTCCAAAATTAAGGATGGAAAGGTTTATTAGCTCGCAGTTTGTGGAGGTTTCAGGCCATAATCGCTGGCTCCAAGGCAAAGGGCAGCAGTTCAAGGAGGCAGGAAAGAGCAAAAGCAGGAAGAACAAACAAGGACGGAGCAAGCCGGGCCTCCTGCCTCGGGTCGTAGGCAGGCTCCCAGCTCCCGGGAGGGCAGCGCTCACAGCACCTGAGCCGCCTCCTGGCAAGCTGAGGATGTTTACAGCGGGAAGACCCTGCCCCCCCTCGCCCCCGCCACCCCCCGCTGGGGCAAGTTTCCTGGAGGGTTAGGGCATGAAAAGAGGTGGAAGTTTAACAAGCTGTTTTTGAAAAGCCTGCCTCCCCGCACTGTGACAGCATGAAGCCCTGGGGGGACATCCAGACACAAACTATACACTTTCCAAAAGAGTTAAAAACATCCCATGGGCACGTTTTTTTAGCAGAACAATTCACAGCAGCCAAATCTTGGGAGCAGGCTATCTGGCCATCAATAGAAGAGTGCAGGACTGCTGCACCTTCAGGACCTGGCTGTGCAGGGAGTTCAAGTCCAGCCTGGACTCCACTGCAACACCCTGGCTCAAACGGATAATTAAATGTGACTGAGAGCCGGGCGTGGTGGCACACGCCTGTAATCCCAGCACTTGGGAGGCAGAGGCAGGAGGATCGGTGCGAGTTCGAGACCAGCCTGGGCTGCAAAAGTGAGCTCAAGGCCAGCCTGAGCTGCATAGCGAGACCCTGTCTCAAAAAGAAAAAAAAAAAAAAAAATGTGACTGAGATATGCGTGTGCATGTGCATAAAGAAAAACAAATTTAAGTCACTGGTAGGAGAATGAATGCACCTTGGGACATAATACTAAGTGAAATAAATCAGACACAAAAGATTAAACGTTCTCTTATGAGAAATCACAAGTATAAATAATATAAAAAGCAACTAAAAAAAAGCGCAAACTAAGAGATAGAGGATAGGAAACAGGAGGACAGACTATGTGAGATGGGGAGAGATCTGCAGTAGGGGAGTGGGAAGGGAGGGAGGGAGGGAAAGGGGAAGGAAAAGGATCAAGGTCGATCGATACACAGGAACATACCAGTTCCCAAGATGAGTATAGTTATGATGACTCACAAGCATACGCTAATAAAAGGGGGAGATAGCTACACTATTAAAGAAATCAGCCATAATGAAAACTATACACATGAAGCTGGGAATGGTGACGCACACCTGCAACCTCAGCACCTGGGAGGCTGCCCCGAAGAACTGCTGTGAGTTCAAGGCCCGCTTGGGCTGCATACTAAATTCAAAGTTAGCCTGAAGTCTCTGTCCCAATAAAGTGAAAAACAACACAAAATAAAAACATCAAAAGAAGTATATAGGGGCCAGCGGGATAGCTCAGTGAACTAAAGCACTTGCTTAGGCAAGCTTAGGCAAACTCAGAACAGTGGTTCGATCCCTGGCACCACATGCCACGCCAGCTCTGCCCTAGAGCAGGCTAAACCAGCCAGAGTCCAGGTGTGGTGTCACATGACTATAATCCCAGTACTGGGGAGGCTGAAAGCAGGAGGATCACCATGAGTCCAAGGTGTGTGGTGGGATTCTGCAACAACCAAATACATTTTTTAAAAAAGTATATGCATGAATAAACTTTCAAATTTAAAAGTAATTTCAGGGTCTGAGTGTATAATTCAGTGGTAGAGCATGTTTAGCATGTGCAAGGCCTTGGGTTCAATCTCCAAAACCAAAAAATAATTTTTTAAAAAATTTATTTTTATTTTTATTTATTTTTGTGGCTGGCTCAGCCTGCCCTGGAGGTGGCGCTGGCACAGCATGTTGTGGTGGGGATCGAACTGCGGTCCCTGCGGCTGCCTAAGCTTTCCTAAGTAGGTGTTTTAGACCGCTGAACCATCTCGCCAGCCCCAAAAAATAATTTTTACAATAAAACTAATTTCAGAGCAAAGATCAGATCCAGCTGTGTTAAAAATAAAATACCTTGTTAAAGCACCCAGGAAAATCTAAGGTGGTACCTCACTGAAACTTTTGGTTGCATAAAAGTTTTCTGACGACCTTAAAGGTAGCTACATAGACCTTTCTCATTAAGAATAAAGCTTTTTGGGGGGGCTGGGGAGACAGCGCTCTAAGCGCCTGACTGGCAAGTGTATGGACCCAGGTTCAATCTACCAGTACCACATGCTGTGTGTGTGGGGGCGCACAATCAAGCCAGGTGTGGTGGTGTATACCTATAATCCCAGTACTGAGGAGGCTGAGACAAGAGGATCATTAAGAGTTGGAGCTGTGCAGCGAGGCCCAGTGCCAGGAAAAAAAAAAAAAAAAGCTTTTAAGTCATCTGGTACTGCACACCTGTAATCAGGAGGCTGCCAGGCAGGGGATCAATGTAAGTGATTCAGTCTGAGCTGTACAGCAAGACCCTGTCTCAAAAAAAACAAAAACAAAAAAAGAATTGAGCTTTAGTTATATTACCGCATAGTCCCTCTGCAGCCACATTGAGGGTCCCAGCACCCTCACGAGATGGAGCTGGATTCCCACTCCTCTGACTTTGGAAGAGAATGTGCTTCTCCTGTACCAGCCAGCCAGCCCGCGGCAGAAATGCTGCTGCCTGACTTCCCAGGCTGGGTCACAAAGTCGGCTCGGATTCTGCCCAGTGTTCTTGGCGAGCTTGCTCCCCAGATGCTCCCTCCCCGAAGTCTGGAAAACTAAGCCACAGGGAAAAGCCCTCGCAGGTGCCCAGCTGCGGCCAGCCTCAGGCACTGGATCTGAACCTGGGAGCTTTCAGCTGCTCACCACCCCCGGCTATTCGAGCAAGCCAGCGTCCTCCCGCTGAGGTGCCGGACAACACATCCCCACTGCGCCCCGCAACCAATTCCTAATCCACAGTTCGAGCATCATAAAATAGGTATTCTTTTATAACACTGAATTTGGAGTCGTTCTCTACACAGCAATACAGAAAGCAGAACAGGAATCGTGATACATTAAAAGAAAACAACCAAACTAAAAGAAACAAAACCACTGGCCTAGTAATTTAACTCCTCCCAAACAACAACAACAAAAAGGTGAGCCTGGGGCTGGGGAGATAGCTCTGTGGCACAAGTGCCTGCCTGGCAAGTGCAAGGTCATGGGTTTGAACCCCGGTCCCGCAAAAAAAAAAAAGAAAAAGGTGAGCCTGGCGTGGTGGCACACGCCTGTAACGCCAGCACTTGGGAGGCTGAAGCAGGAGGATCAATGTGAGTTTGAGACCAGCCTGGGCTACAAAAGTGAGCTCAAGGCCAGCCTGAACTGCATAGGGAGACCCTGTCTCAAAAAGACAAAAAAAATTAAATAAATTTTAAAAAAAGGTGATGTGGAGGACAGAGATATGCTACTAATGTACATTTGCAGCAACAACTATCTCTGTTATTTTCTTTTTTTTATGTTAACATTTCATTCTTTTTTTTTAAATTTAATTTAATTTTTTATTTATTTGTGTACTTATTTTATGTCTGGCTCAGCCTGCGCTGGTGGTAGAGCTGGCGCAGCATGTGGTGCCGGGGATCGAACCGCAGTCCCTGCAGTTGCCTGAGCTTTCCAAGCAGGCGCCTTAGACCACTGAACCATCTCGCCGGCCCCTATCTCTGTTATTTTCTACAGCCAGAAATCCAAATAAGACTGGGGAGGAAAGTAAGATCATCTGAGCCAGGGATGGTAACGAAAATCACGAAGCCATCGCTTAGACCTCTACATATCATACAACCCCTAAACTAAACACCACCCAGCTCCGCCTCGGCTCCGCCCCGCCCCCACCCTCCCCCAGCGGCAGCCCTGACCCACCCCGCGGGCTTTCCCCTGCTTTCCCCAGTGGCTCTCGGTCAGCTTTCACCTCATCCTGGGGGCCACGCAGGGCCTCTTTCCTTTGCATGGGCCTGCGGCTAGTCCTGCAGACAGCAAAACAGCTCTCTCCTAGTGGCCCTAGTTGTTCCAGATTTTAGTTTCTTTTAGCCCAAATGGGATTTCCTTGTCCCCTGGGCCATTCTGGGCATCAAGTTCAAGGACACGTGCCGTGACCTACTCTGATTCACTATGTAACTGTGAATTCTAAAATAGAGGTAGCAATGGATCTTAAGGTCATTTGCGGGTTTTTTCTCTGGAACGCGCTCAGGTGCAAGGCAAATGCCGGCTGATGCCATATTTTTTATTTTTTCAGCTGGTGACTAGAGTTCTGGTCTGGTTTTCATAGACAGAATCCAATGTCCTGTCCTTTTTCAGCTTTACTGCGAATCTTGCGTTACATAGGGGGCATGTTTCTACTCTCAGTATGTAAGAAAAGGGCATTTTTCATGTCCATCTTTCCAAAGTAAGTATCATTGCATTCAACACCCACACCCCCCACCGCCACTCCATAGAACTATTTAAAAATGTAAAGACATACAAGTGCCTGCCTGGCAAGTATAAGGTCATGAGTTCGAACCCAGTCCTGCAAAAAAGAAAAAAAAAAGATAATACAGTATTTCCAACTTATGGGAAAATGTTGTCATAATTTTTTAAGATAAGTTTTTTCAAATGAAAGAGGCTTTAAAACTTACTCTATAACAAAAGTAAAAAGAAAAAATAATCATTTTTTAAAATAAAAATCTATTTAATTTCTATTAAAAAATAAATAAAAATTGCTCTATAATTTGTGACTACTGTTCTACTTTTTTGTATCTTTTTTTTTTTTTTTGTATTATGGCCGGCTCAGCCTGCCCTGGAGGTAGGGCTGGTATAGCATGTGATGTGATGAACAGCAGTCCCTGCGGTTCTCTAAGCTTTCCTAAGCTGGCATTTTAGACCGCTGAACCATCTCGCCAGCCCTCTACTTTTTTGTATATATATATATATATATTTTTTTTTCTTTTTGGCGGAACCAGGGATTGAACTCAGGCCCTTGCACTTGCCAGACAAGCACTTATTCTACTGAGCTATCTCCCCAGCCCCCTACTTTTTTATGTCTTACTAGTATTCATTTTTTTAATTAAAAACGGCACTATTAGCTTTCCATAAATACAAGATTGAAAGCAATTTTGTTAAATTTATTTCTTATACTGAAAAAGAGATTTGTTAGTACATAATAATTCCATTCACCTTGGGAAGTAGTAGCTTACATATTATATGCTGGAGTTGTAGCTGGGTGGTAGAGAGCTTCAATGGAATGTGTGAGGCCCTGTGCTCAATCCTGGGTTTCATGAAAACGACAAAGCAAAACAAAAGATCGTCTGCCAAAAGTAATCACTCTTATGTATTTATGTAATCATTTAAAATGTACAGATTGAATGACCACTGTAAACCGGGTATTAGGAACATGAGGAAGACTGAGAAGAAAATCTGAGGTCCTTCATTTCTTTTTACCTGAGACAGGATCTCACTATGTATGGCAGACCAGCCCTGAGCTGGCAGGGGCCCTCCTGCCTCAGCCTGCCCCATGCTGGGATCACAGGCATGTGCCACTCCTGCTGAAAAAGTGAACATTTGGTTTTAAGACAGTAAATACGCAAACAAACATAAGGAAATGTGTTCTTTTGTCTTGTTTTTTCCGCAGTACCAGGGATCAAATTCTAGACCTTGTGCTTGCCAGGCAGATACTTAAGCCACTGAGCTATCTCCCTACCCCATAAGGAAAATGTTTTTGAAGAAAATAAGCATAGACAGTGAGCAACTAAGAGAGATGATGTTTTGTTTTTTGTTTTGTCTTTTTTTTTTTTAATTTTACTTATTTATTTATTTGCTTGTTTTGTTTGTTTATTTATTTATTTATTTATTTTGTGGTTGGCTCAGCCTGCCCTGGTGGTGGGGCTGGCACAGCATGTGGTGCCCGGGATCGAACCACAGTCCCTGCAGTGCCTGAGCTTTCCTAAGCAGGCGCTTTAGACCACTGAACCATCTGGCCGGCCCTGTGTTGTCTTTTTGAGACAGGGTCTCTGCTATGCAGTTCAGACAGGCCTTGAGCTCACTTTTGTAGCCCAGGCTGGTCTCCAACTTGCACCAATTCTCCTGCCTCAGCCTCCCAAATGCTGGGATTACAGGCACAGGCCACCATGCCCATCTGAGAGATGATGTGATGAGGTGATTCTCTCATTTCTTTTCCTTTTTTTTTCATTTGTATATTTGGTATAGAGGCTCACTACATAGATAAGACTGGTGCTGGCCGGGCATGGTGGCACACGCCTGTAATCCCAGCACTTGGGAGGCTGAGGCAGGAGGATCAGTGTGAGTTTGAGACCAGCCTGGGCTACAAAAGTGAGCGCAAGTATAACAAGACCCTGTCTCAAAAAGACTCATGGTAATCCTCCTGTTTTCAGCCTCCCCAGCACTGGGATTGAAGGCATGTGTGCACCACCATGCCCAGACTCTGTCACCGTCTCAGTGTGCCCTGGGGTCAGGGCCACCTCTGCATGCGGTAGTGGGGATTGAACCTTGGTCCCTGTGCTTGCCAAAGCAAGCCCTTAGTCTTCTGAGCTATCTCACCAGCCCTCTTTTATTTTTTGAGACAGGGTTTCATTCTGAAATTCAGACTGGAACTGAACTCAGTATGTAGCCTCAAATTCTCAGCATTCTCCTGCCTCAGCCTCCCAAGTGCTGGGATTACAGGTGTGTGCCACCAGGCGGGCAATCCATATTGTAATTTATAAAGGTGACTGACAACATAGAGAGAGGTTCAAGCCTTTCAGGAAAGTATTTATTACCTGAGAGAAGGGGTACCTGTGGGCAAGCAGCAGTTTAGTGAGGAGGCAGTGCTAAGAGTAAGGGGGAGGCATGGTGCAGACGCTTCCTTGTGTTTTCTCTGTGTGCAAGGCTGAGGGTTGGGAGGGTCATCTCTAGTTGTGAGTAGTTATCCCTGGGCTGATTTTTTTTTTTTCCAGGACCAGGGTTCGAGCTCATGACCTTGCACTTGCCAGGCAGGCACTTGTGCCACAGAGCTGTCTCCCTGGCCACCTGGGCTGTTATGAGAAATGGATGTGATGGGGTTGACAGACATGGCAGGGAGGCTGATGAGCAGTCAAGAGTGCTCCAGTTCCTAGAAGAAGTTGCCTCTCTCATGTCACCATCAAAATGTGTGATTGGGGGCATGGGGATAGCTTGGGGATCGAAGTGCCTGCCTGGCAAGAAACTGGGCGTGATGGTACACACCTGTAATCCCAGTGCTGGGGAGACTGAGACAGGAAGATCACTACGAGTCCAAGCTGCATATAGTGGGAGACTGCAGCATATAAATTAATTAATTAATTAATTTTAAAAAAGAAATACACTTTTAAAAATGTGTGGTTTGAGAAGTTTTTGTAGCTAGTGGTCAGAGATATGCACAGATTGATTCACATCCAGCATGCATGCTTGGTATCACCAACTACGTCCACTTGACATCTTTGGTTCTTTCTCTCCCTAGCTGTGCGGAGGACCACCTGGGTGACTCTCCTTGAAAGAAGAGCAATTGCTTCCATTTTGGCTGTGCCTAACCCTATTTCTATGTACTGATAGGTACAGAGCTGGCTAGGACTTTGCCTTAGCCTTCAATTGGCTTTGAGCAGTGCATATTGGTCTAACGGAGGTGCTGGTGGTAGTCTTTGAAGATGTCATGCATGTTTCCTGATAACTCACACCTGCTGCTTTTTAATATGAACTATGCTGCAATGGGACTAAGAGCCAATTCTCCACACTGTTGGCTGGGATTGAGCCTGGAGATAGAGGCTATGACTTCCTGGGGCTTGAAAGATTACACTTTAGAGCTGAAGCACTGACCCTAAAACATTAGATACTGTCTTAGTTGTGTAATGCAGATTACTCTCTGCATATTGCAGAGGTGAATGCAGGCCTCCTACCTATCCCATCTCACAGTCCTCACCTACTCCCTGCCATTCTGTCATTCACCCTCAAGCCACTCCTCCTTCATGACTGAACAAAACGCCGGCTTGGCCCTAGTTGAGGCCTTTATTCTGGATAGCCATCCCCATGGCTGGACTTAGGACTTCTTGGCTACCCCTAACTATAAATATGCTTTAGTCTCTTTATTTCTACCATGAGTTGCATTGGAAGTGGTAGATTGGAATTAATTTGATAGGATCCCAATACTTTATCCCTGAGATTACAAATATAAACTTCCTGGACTGAGATGAAAACCAGAAAAGGCCCTCTGTATAGCTAAAAGAATCATTCCATTCCCCTTCCCCTTCCCCTTCTGCTTCTTCCCCTCCCCTCCCTTCCCTTCCCCTTCCCCTTCTCCTTCTTCCCCTCCGCTCCCCTCTCTTTCCCTTTCCTTCCCACCATAAAATGCAATAAGGGCATCTATTCAATGTAACAAACATTGCACCTGAAGGGCACTTTTTTGACGTTTGAATATTCCAAGTTGGTTATACAGATCCATGGTAGAACACTTGCCCAGCATGAGCTAAGCCCTGGCTTTTTTTTTTAGGCCCGCTCAGCCTGCCCTGGGGGTGGGGCTGACACGTCATTTGGTGCCAGGGATCAAACCACGGTCCCTGCAACTGCCTAAGCTTGCCTAAGCAGGCACTTTAGACTGCTGAGCCATTTTGCCTGCCCTAAGCCCTGGCTTTGATATTCAGCACATCACACCATCTCTCTGCCTGCCTGCCTGCCTGCCTGCCTCTCTCTCTCTGTCTCTCACACACACACACACTTAAATTACATATATAAGGAGGGAATGATTAATAAGCTAGATAAGAAAAGGCAGTTGTATTCCTAGAGGAACATTTAACACAAGATATCTAGATACCTCTTTTTTTAAAAAAAAAAAAAATTTATTTATTTATTTATTTATTTATTTATTTGTTTGCTTGTTTGCTTCTTTATTTATTTATTTTATGGCTGGCTCAGCCTGCCCTGGTGGTGGGGCTGGCGTAGCATGTGGTGCCGGGGATCGAACCGCAGTCCCTGCAGTTGCCTGAGCTTTCCTAGGCAGGCGCTTTAGACCACTGAACCATCTTACTGGCCCCCTAGTATCTCTCACATTAAATCTAAGAAATACACATATGGCTTTACAAGGAAGGCTTACGGTAGCCTAGAGGACGCCGGGGCAGGTGTAGAAGAGCCAGAGGCCTCAGTGGAGGAGGGATGCCTGGCACTCACTGCAGCGCCCATGTGAGCCTCGGCAGGAAGCTGCAGACGTGCACTGGAAGCTGGGAGACTGTGGCATGGGGCAAAGGTGAAGACTGTGGCTTCTCTGAAGAAAAAAGCAGACTTCCTTCTTGTTTCCCCTTGTGTGCTGCTCAGGCCACAGGACAATTGTCTGGCGTCACTCATACCCAAGATGTGCTCCGCAGATCCATTCAGGTGCTCCCAGATGACGCTAAGCCAGTCTTGTGGACACAGCAGTTAGCTCTCAGGGTGATGTAGCTCAGCAGCAGAGCACTTGCCTAGCACATGCAAGGGCTCCGTCAAGCCCAGAAGGAAGGTGGGGAGGAGGGGAGGCACGGGTGGGAGCACATGGAGGGAGAGGGGGCCAGAAAGGAAAGGAAGGCAAGAGAAAGGCAAATGTCACAGTGTGATGGCACTGTGTCTCTTGATCTTTTTTTGTTGTCTCTCTCTTGATCTTGCAAGCAATGCGGCAGCAGCGTTGTTACCTTCCATCTGAGAACTACAGACATTCCTACCACTGCTGAGATCTTCAGCTTTCTGCCTACGAACCCCCAGAAAGTGAGGGTACAAAGGAAGCACCTGCTGGGATTTGCAGAGTGTCCTGTACTCCTAGCTGTCCTTGCCGATTTTAAAATAGAAAGCCGAAAACAGAAACATTTAGAGACATACAGGACAATTATAAAAATAAGAAGGCAAGATATAGGATTCATGCCGGGCAAGGTGATGCACGCCTGTAATCCCCAGCACTTCAGAGGCTGAGGCAGGAGGATCGATGTGAGTTTGAGACCAGCTTGGGCTACAAAAGTGAGTTCAAGGCCAGCCTGAACTGCAAAATTGTATTAAATACTACTTTTAAAAAATTTTATTTATTTATTTATTGCAGTACCAGGGATTGAACTCAGGACCCTGTGCTTGCCAGGCAGGCACTTATTCTACTGAGCTATCTCCCTGATCCCTATCATATATTACTTTTTTAAAAAATGTATTTTAGGGCCGGTGAGATGGTTCAGTGGTCTAAAGCGCCTGCTTAGGAGGGCTCAGGCGACTGCGGGGACTGCAGTTCGATCCCCGGCACCACATGCTGCGCCAGCGCCACCACCAGGGCAGGCTGAGCCAGCCACAAAATGAATAAATAAAGAAACAAACAAACACAACAAGCAAACAAATAAATAAATAAATAAAATTAAAA
>PVKN010021916.1:0-15355 GCA_004027915.1 Capromys pilorides
CTTATCTCTAAATTATGTCTTGCAACTTTTTTTTAAATGCCTGCTTTCTTGTCTGTGACACCATCCATTACACTTTGTCTCATAATACAAGTATGTATGACTCCATCAAAACATGAATAATTATCACCTAAGCTTTCAAAGCTCTGCTCAGCCAAGCTAGCTGTCAGTTACTGATCCATGCCTCTGTTCCAACAGTGCATTCATGAGAGAACTTATAACAAAATATCCCCATCCTTGTGTTCATGAAATTAGAACATCAAATATTTACAAAAGAATTCAAGCTTATTAAAAAAGAATTTGGCTGAGGGGTTAAATTTTTATATAAATTCTTCCATATTCTCAGCTTTACAAAGTGTAACTCCAAACCTGCAAGGCTTTCTACTCACTATAACAGAGTGCAGAGGGCAGCCAAAGCCCCTTCTTAAACAGAACCAGGTTGAGTGGTCTACACCTGCCTGTGGAACATAAAAGGAGGAATTTCCAGTGAGGTACAAAGTCACCACTTTTCTGACATTTTTTAGACTTCCTTCCAGAAAACTCAATATTATTTTAAATTTAGGCTCAAAATCTAGAATCTTCCATTCCTTGAAATATCTCTGGGTATTCAAGCAACTTTATTTCTTACTTGTTTCATTTCTCCATGTAAATCAGACTCTAATCTCATTTTTGGCATGATCTCTTCTTTTCTAAACTTAAAGAGTAGCTTTTTTTCATCTATATGTATTGCTTTGAGTTCAGTAAACCACTTGCCTCAGATTTATCACACAAAATGATGCTTTTCTATCAAATCAATTTTAACATTACTATTATATGATATGAATAACACAGACCAGGAATCAGAGACATGCTCTGCCACCTCATTATAACATCTTGGACAAACCACTTACTTTCTCAAAGCTCCGTGTGGTGGTTCATACATTGTGTCAACTTGAAAAGCTGGAAGCTTGGCTGTGTTAGATCAATGACTCCAGGTCTGAAGGCATAAAGGCCCCTCCCTAGGGCATGGAGGGACTGCCCTAGAGCAACTCAGCGCAAAAGGATATAAAAGGGAGCTGAGGAAGGATTTTGCATGCCGCTTCCTCAAAGGATCTCTAGTCTTCTCAGTCAGTGTGAAAGGAAGTGAGGCTTGCTAGATACCATAGCTGCTGCCCTTCCCTTTGCTCTTTGTTGTTTTCTGCCACCATGAGCTTCTGCCCTCTGCCGTGTGCCAGCCTGCCATGGAGTCAGCTGAGTATGGACTGAAACATCCACTAGCTGTGAGCTAAATAGATGTTTCCTTCCTTAATTTTGGGTGCTGGGGTGCCGGCAAGATGGTTCAGTGGTCTAAAGCACCTGCTTAGGAAAGCTTAGGTAACCACAGGGACTGCAGTTCAATCCCCAGCACCGCATGCTGGGCCAACCCCACCCCCAGGGCAGGTTGAGCCAGCTATAATAAATAAATAAAATTAAAAAAAAAAATTTAGGTGTTGGGTATTTTGTCCCAGAAACAAGTGAAAAGTAACTGAGACACAACTTGGTACTGAGAGTGTGATCATTGCTGTGACTATATGTGACAATATGGATTAGAGCTTTTGGGAATAGCTTATGGGAAGAGATAGGAAAGGTTTGGAGATGTTTCCTACAAGTGAAGAGCTGGAATGTCTTTGACTCTTCTGTATGGGAGATTCTGGTCAGAGCTCAGAATGCTGATAGAAATCCTGCCTCTAAAGATTAGGCTGGGGAAGTTTCTGATGGGATGAAGGACTGCATCAGTTTTTAGACTCTGGATGGTTGTGTCATGGTTTGAAGGAAAGTTTGTCTGCATTTTGCTTGTGTCCAGAGATTTTGCCTGAGAATGAGATTAAGCACGGTAGACTGGTTAATCTGACAAAGGGAATTCCAAAGCAACTGAATGTTGAAGCAGTGGCATGGCAATTGTTTTGGACTTCTAGTCAGATTTATGTTGAGAATCAAGAGCAAAGAACCCAGCAAGATGATTCAAAATGTGAGTCTGGCCAAAAACAAAGTGCCAAGGAGGCTATGGACTACAAAGATAGAACTAAGATCTCCCAGATCCATGGCACAAGTGCCTGCCTAGCAAGTGTTAGGTCATGAGTTCAAACCCCAGTCCCACCAAAAAAAAAGACAAGGACTGAGATCTCCTTTGATCAGGAGAAACAAACTAGAAAAGATGTCCTGAGGGCATTACAGGAGGCCACAGGTCTCTGCTCTTTGATGCCTCAGAACTGTGAGGGTGAAGGACTTTGAGGAGAAAGCCACACTGCCCCATGTTCCAAAATGGAAATGGCGGCCATGCCAGGTTTCACAATGGTGGCATAGAAAATTTGTTCCTTGGAATCAGAGTCAGAGCATTCAGCGATCCAGGCACTCAACCCCTCAAGCCAAGAGAAAAGAAAGCCTGACTACTGCTCCAGCTGGCAGCAGACCTTGGCATCATCCACATGGCATTGGCTTCAGATTCATGCATAATGCAGTAGTTTTGAGGGTAAGAAGGCTTCTGCCTAGATTTCAAAAGGCCTGGGAGGCCAGGCGGTGTGCCCCTGGTAAGTTAGTGTGTAAAGCTGTGAATGAGAAGACTATTCAGTGGAAACTCCAGAAGTTTGGAAAGGCGAGGAATGTGGATTTTCTGAGGAAAGCTGCAAAAAGGAAGCAAAGTAGGCCTGAGAGAGAAGCCATGGGAGCTACTAGCAGAAGTGCCATAGAGGTGGAGCCATGTAAGGCTTTTGGAGCTCACAATTTATTACAGATTGCTTCAGATGTTCCACATGGAACTATAGGACCTAATGTTTGCCCTTCTGAATTTTAGACTTTTGGTTCCAATGGTTTGAATCTTGCTGTGTATACCTTTTAGAATGGTAATGTTTATCTTGTGTCTTTGAATGTTGGAAGTGTTTAACTTTTCATTTGTATAGGTGCTCATAGCTAAGTGTTTGCCTTAGGTCTTGGAGGAGGCTTGGGATTTGGACTTTTTGGCAATGCTGAAACTGTTAGAACTTTGTAACTCTTGCAGATAGACTAAGTGCCTTTTGCATAAAGAATATTCATGAGTCTTTGGTGGGCTAGGGACAGGATACTGTGATTCTTAAGGATTGTTAAAGCTATGTTATATTATCCAAATTGTGAGATGTTAAGAATAAGCATGTCTTTGTATCTAGAGACTGGGTTAAAGAAGTATGTCTAGTGGCCAAATTTACAAGGGATAATAGCTTCTCAGCCTTTTGGCTAAGATCAAGTGAAGTTGACAAAGGGTAGATTGTGGTGGTTGATACATTATGACAACATGAGAAGTTGGAAGCTTGGCTGGATGAGCTCAGTGACTCCATGCCCTAAAGCATGGAGGCCCTAAGGCATGGAGGCCCTTCCCGAGGGTGTGGAGGGCCTGCCTTAGAGTGATTCAGCACAAAAAAAAAGGTATAAAAAGGAGTTGAAGGACTCTGTATGCCACATCCTCAGAGAACCTCTAGTCTGTAGTCAGCACGGAAGAAAGGGAGAGAGGCTTGCTAGATGCCATACCTGTTGCTTCTTCATTTGTTCTTTGTTGTTTTCCACCACCATGCACTGCTGCCTTCTGCCATGTCTGCCTTGGGACCAGCTGAGTATGCAATGAAACCTCCACTAACTGTGAGCTAAATAAACTTTTCCTTCCTTCATTTTGGGTGTTGGGTACTTTGTCCCAGAAAAAAGTAGAAACATTTGAGAGACTCTAACTCAAACTCTAACTCAAATTCAAATGTGAATGAAAGAATAGCATTGGAAAGCAAAATGATGATTCTGAGAGGCTTCAGTTGAGATTGAAGGAAGTTAGAGAGACTTTTTTAATTTCTTTTCTTTTGTCATACAACAGATGTTTATCTTAAACCCCAAAAGAACTCATGTATTTGTAGAAATTTTCTTCTGTATCTGTTTATGAAAATCATACTGTTTTGGCAAATGACTCTTAACTGAAATGTACCTAATTTGATGCAAGGCGTGTTTTACAAATAATATAATACTTAACTCTAAGTGTCTTAGAAAAAGCCTTCTGAGAGCAGAACATATATAATGAAGGCCCTCCAGTAATATTTATGCCATAGGCTCATCTTTCTCTCACATAGAAACCAACTTTCTGAAATAAGTAGTTCTTAGTAAGTCCCAGGACAAGAGAGAAATGTTAAAGAAATTACATTTGTGGTAAGTTCAGAAGAGGAAGTATACGTCAGATAAGAAGAAAGTTTCTGCAGGTATAATTTCAAGGGATGATAGCAGTCGGTCTCTGCCAGCAGTCAGTGGGTGCCACTAGCATGGAGAAATCAGAGATGATGTGGGTCTGTTTGAACAACAATGGTGTGGTGACCATGAGGCAAAACCTTAAGTAGTGAAAGCTCCTGTAAAGACAATAAGACATTTTTAGTGTTTTATATTTATATACCAGGAATGGCCAGCATTTTAGGGCTTTCAGTGACATAAGCAGATCACTGAAGCACACATGTAGCATGTTTGTCACTACTGTTACATACTGTTTTTAATTTCTAAAATCACTTCCTAATTTTTAACTGAGTCTCAAAGAAATTACCTCAGAGCTTGTATATAATTCTACCCTCCAGTCTCCCCATCCCAAAACTGTTTCCTGTTTAATTTTGTTTTTCCCTTGTATATACATATCCCATCATTGTCAAGCTTCTTGAAAAAGAAGCTTGTGTTTATAAACTAATTTTAACTGCCCAGTTTTCCTCAGTCTACTTGACAATCTGTCTTCTGACTTTATTTACCTCACCTTAGAAACTCTGAATGGTCACCAGTGATCTCATCACTGCCAAATCCAACCACTTCCTCCCACTTTTCCTTCTACTTGACCACTATGGAATATGAAGCTATTGACCCTTCTGCCAACTTCTTGAGCTTCTTCCTATCCTCCTCAGGGTTTGTTTCCCTCGCTACTTTTGCTTTTCCCACTGTTATAGGAAGACCTTCTCTGGAGTTCCCATTTCAGTCTTCTCATTTTGCTTCATATTCTGTGTGTGAGTGGTCTCATATAAGTCCAGGATTACAATGCCTGCTTCTCTGCGGTGTCAAATCCAAAGATAGAAATAATGCTAGTAATTTGAAGAAGGAAATGTTGACATTAAAAAATTAGCTACTAAACATAAAAGAGGTCCTAAAAGAGCACAGATGCAGCAATTATTACAAAAGCAGTAACTGACAGGAACAATGCCACAGGCCTGTAATCTGGCTGCTCTGGAGGCTGAGGCAAGTTCAAAGCCAGCCTGAGCAACTTGGAGACATCTGGTTTAATATTTTTTTTTTAATTACAAGTGGCTGGGATGTAGCTCAGCTGTAGAGAACTGGCCTAACCTTTAAAAAAAAAAAAAAAAAAAAAAAAAAAAAAAAAAAAAAAACATTTTTGGTTAAGAGAATATGAGTAATGCAAGAACTTAGAAGTCCTCCAGGCCTTCACCCACCAAGGCTAACCCCATCAGTATGATTGACTGCCACAGGCAAGCAGGTAAGTACTGAGGGAGAAATCTTCAGAACATAGGCTACAACAGCTCACTAATCTCTGGAGACCACTCAGTGCCTTCTACCCCAGCCCACACGCCAAACTGCTGACTCCCAAGGGGAAAAACAAATCACACACACAAAAGAAATGCAAATCAAAATAACCCTGAGATTTTGGCTGAGTACTGAAAGAATGGCTACCATCAAGAAATCAATACTAACAAATGCTAGAGTGGGGACAGTCAAAAAGGAACCCCACTACATGGCTGGTGGAAATGTAGACTGGTAAACCACTATGAAAATCAATATTGAGATTTCTCAGAAAACTACGAAGAAAAATTCCATTCAACCCAGCTATTTCCCTTCTAGGTACCTTCCCAAAAGAGTTAAAGACATCATATTACAGAAATATGTGCATACCAATGGTTGAAGCAACATAATACATAGTAGCTAAATTTTGGAATGAGCCTGTATGTCCATGAACCAGTGTATTTACATGCAATGGAGTGCTATTTAGCTATAAAGAAGAATATATTTGAGATATGTGTTCTCAGCCACTGCATTATGTGTCTCCCTAAAATAAATAGATAGATAGATCGATAGATAGATAGATAGATAGATACATACATACATACATACATACATACATAATAAAGTAAAAGACATGTACTGAAAACCATAAAACATTGCTGAAGAAAATTAAAGATCTAAATAGTTGAAGAAAATCTCACTTTTTATGAGTTGAAAGGCTTATTATCAAACAGTAATACTACCCAGAATGATTTATAGATTCAATGTAATTCCTATCAAAATCTCATGGATTAAAAAAAAATAGAAAAACCTGTCCTAAAATTCATATGGAGTTTAAAGGAACACTGAGTATTGAAGATAATCCTTAAAGAACACACTTGGAAAATTCATATTTTCTAATTTTAAAACTTAGTACAAAACTATGGTAATTAAGAAAAATGAAATGCACATAAAGACAGACATGCAAATCAACAGAATAGAACAGATCTCCAAGAAGTAAGCGCTCACATATATGATCAAGTGACTCTTGACAACCATAATAAATGTCAAACTACTGTGAATCCAAGAAACAGTAAAGGAAAGGAAAACAATGAGTGAGTCAGTATCTAGCACCAGAATCTACCAAGAGCATGAATAGATTGGGGGTAAAGAAAGGGGGGAGATGGGCGAGTGTAACAGTGGAGCTGCTACCTGGAGATCTTGGAGGACTAGGAGCGATACCATCAAGATTGACTGGTGACAAGCTGCAGTGACAGACCAAGTCCTATTTGGGTGAAGTTCTTTTGCATTTGAAGTGCCTGTGGGGGGCTGGCGAGACGGTTCAGCCATCTAAAGCACCTACTTAGGCAAGCTTAGGCAATCACAGGGACCATGGTTCGATCCCTGGCACCACATGCTACACCAGCCCCACCCCAGGACAGGTTGAGCAAGCAATTATATAAACATTCCTTGTAGTTTTCATGAAGACAGCACTGAAAGTAAAAAAGGAAGGCGCTGTCCCCACCCCCACCCCCCAGTCAAGTAAAAGCAAAGCCCTTCAAGGCCAAGAAGGTGTTGCTGAAAGACACCACAGCCACAAAGAAAGAAGAAACAAAAAGAGGATCTACATCTGATTGACATCTCTGCAGTTCATGACACAGTGGCTCCAGAGGCAGCCAAATATCTACAGAAGAGCAGACAACCCAAGTTTGGACACTACCATCACCAAGTAAGTTCCTGATCGGCCATGAAGAAGAAAAAAGAGAAACACACTCATGTTCTCTTGGCCATCAAGGCAACAAGCACTGGAGGAAACAGGCTCTGAAGAAGCTCTGTGCCCTTATGTTGCCAAGATCGATACTCCAACTAGTCTTGTTGAAGAAAAGCTTTACAACCTTCTATCGATAAGGGTGCTTTGGATTTTGCCAGAAAAACTGAGATCACCTAAATTGATCACCTAGGTATATATTTTTCACCATTTTAAAGAAACAAAAAAGGCTGAGGTATAGCCCAGGGTAGAGCACAGGCTCAGCAGGCACGAGGCCCTGAATTCATCCCATGGAACAATAACAGAAAGCTCCCCGTACTGTCAAACCAAAGTATTTGTGCTCATTTCTGAAGCCTACAGCTACAGCACTCTTCCATTATCTCACTCTCTAGACTGATTCAACTTGTCCTCCAGGGTCCCTCCAGTGTCATCAGTTCTGCTAAGTGCTCCAAGCTGTCCTGTCTCGAGTTTGCCTTTCTGTCTTCATTTTTCTCTTGGCAGTTAGTCTCAGTACAAGGTACCCTGGAAATGCAACCTCCCTGGCCAGGCTCCTGGAGAACAGCCTTTGCATCTCTCTCTTCCTGTCTCTCTGTCTCTGTCTCTCTTTCTGTCTCTCTCTGTCTCTCTGTCTCTCTCTCTCTCTCTCCTCTCTCTACCCTGCATCAGTGTTTTTCAAGCTCACAGAATAAATTTATCTTCTAAAATCATCCACACTTTATAAAGAGAAGCATTGCGATGCACTTTGCCACATTAAAAACTCACAGCCAGAAATATTGAAAATTTCCACTCTCTGAAAGGTCCTGACTGAACCATCAACTTCCTGAAGGAGGACACTGATTCTTTCTAACTCCCTGTCCTATACCCAGTATCTGACACAATGTCTTGACATAGTTGGAACTTAATAAATATTTCTTGTATGAATAATGAACTCGGTACTTCACTTTAAAGACCTGTGGCCATCAGAGGAAATTAGCTAAGCATGCACTCTCATTTGTCAAGGCTAGGGCATCTCTCCTTTCAGCCACTCAAATAATCTCGGCCATGTCTATCAGTCTCATTGACTTTGCTTCTCACTCCCTTTCTACTGTAATTTTTTTTTAAATAAAAGCCTCTTACTGGGGAAGTAAAACAATATTAAAACTGAGCCTGATGCCTCTTGAATCCCTGAAGAAAGCTTAGCTCCCTGCCAGACCTTGTCCTAATCCATGCCCAGAAGGAGTTTATCTCTATAATCTTGTTATACATAATGATTCCCTCTTCCCTCATTTTCTTTCTCTCCAACTCAGTACCATGGTCAAATCCTACCTTACTTTCTAATCCTCTTCAGCTTTCCCCAGGATTCCTCTACACAGTTTTAATGAAGTCAAGCCAGCATTGAAGCAGGACATCAAAGAGATGAGGCTGAAAATTATTTCTATCATAGATTTATTCAGTAGTCTATGGCCTAGATATGCGGCCCATGTGTGTGTATGAGCTCTTTACCTTCAGCCATGGGTCATAAGCCCATTTTGTGTGCTATAAATTGGTAAGTATTCTTGTCTACAATTCTATGTAGTCTTATTTAAACACATGAACAATGCATAATATCAGTTCCATTGGAATTTTATTCACCTGTGTCTCTTGACGGAGTTGTTCTTAGGATAAAATAAAGAGCCTATGAATATACGCTGAAGAGACAGTGACAGAAAGATAAGAGGGGGAGAAGAGAGTGTCAGTGGCCAGTTATTAATCTTGTCCCCAGCTGCCTACCTTATCCTGTACTGAACTCTCAGCATTTCCTCTCTAGAAAAACTTCCTGCTGGAATTTACACAGATGTAGGCAATTATGCCTTTGAAACTTGAAATTTGGCTTCCAAAGCAGTTTATCTCATTGTCTACACAGATGCCATTTGAGTGAGAATTTAGAAAATTCAAGAGCTTAGAAAATGGTATCCTCCAGCCCTGCCAGAGCCTTTTCGAGCCCAGAACATTTCAAAACAAGATGAGGATCTCCAGTAGGCTTGGTGTGTATCCACAGGCACATTTGGCAGATTTGCAACTCATTGTCTCTGGCTTGTGTGTGTTCTTTTCCAAGAGTAAAGTGCCTCCAATGGGTTAGCGTCAGCGCCAGCTCACATACAAGGACAGATTTCTCCCACAACAGCCAAGCACTCATAAACCTACAAGCAGCTGCCCCCTACCCAAGCCCTGCGCTTATGATTCAGCGCTCCCAGAGTCAAGTATGGGGAATAACAGTGCCCTGAAGATACCGCAGACATGTAAATTAGTAACTGTGCCTGTGAGGGAGGTGGTGCAGGAGTGGTGAGAGAGGCTGCCTGGAGTTCTGTTGGGTGGTTTTAGGGTCACAGACAGCATGAGGAGAACAGCACACGGGGTTCAGGTAAGGAATAAACCAGCACCATTACAGAGTGGCCCAACCTGAAGATAGCTACAGCAAAATCTATCCTTCACACCCTGGCTGCTGCTATGGGAAGACAGCATTGCACATTAAATATTGGGTCTTACAATGGGTTCTTTGTTTGGCTTGGGCAGTGCTAGGGTTGAAGCTAGGAGCTTGTGCATGATAAGCTTGTGCTATTATAAGTTACATCCCTGGACCCACACCAAGAATAGTTTCAGTTTGTCTTCCAAAATTGCAAAGAAAATGTCCTCCCTGGTACTTGTTTTAGGGAAGATGGAAAAAAGGTGAAATAAGCAGGGAGTGAATTAAGTGTGTTCCAGGAAGTTTATTCCCTATCTTTCTTGATCACCCATTATAATAAGAACAGAGAAGCAGTCAGTTGGTAAGTGCTAAGGGGTAAGATTTTTCCCCTAACTTGGGATTCAAATCTGAAGTTGATGGGCTCAGGAATAAAGAAAACCAAAGTTCTTGTGTGCATCCACCTACAGTTTTGTGTGTTTGCTTATTTTTGCAAAAGTGCCCATAGCTTTCCTTAGATCTCAGAGAAGCCTGCAGACCAAATCAGACCAAGAACTGCTGCCCTAAAGACTTCATTGTGTCACATTCTTCTGACATCAGACAATGACCTTGAAACTAGAAGTCCTGTAGTGGAAGCTGAACCCAGCCTGTTGCCAAATTTCATGAAACAGTGATCCTCAAATACACTACACCAATCTCTACTCCAAGGATAAATGAAACATGAATAGCTGCCTCCACCGCACCACCCCCACCCAGCACCATTCATTACTTTGATGATATCCAGCATTTCATACAAAAGCCTTCTCTGTTAACCGCCCCAATCCAATAGCAATAAGCATTCTGTAGTGAGGAGACTTGCTACCTTGTCCATTCATTCTAGGCAAAGGGAGCTTTAGCAAAGCAATTGGTTCTGCCCACCTTATTATTGCTTCCATCCTTAAACATGTGTGGACAGCTCATCATAATGCAGGGTCTCATGAAAACATGCAAAGAACTGAGAGGGCAGGGCTTATGTAGCATACACATCTAAGCAGCAAACTATAAATAATGTTTAACTCTACTACAGGTTGTGACTGGGATGCCCACAGCTGGAGCAGTGAACTCTGCCGGCAGCCATATGGGAAGGATGACCTGTCTCTATTCAGGCTCTGCTCCGGTTGCTGTTTCTTCCCTTTGCACTTTTTTTTGTCCACCCCTTTCCCTTCGGTGCTAATCTAAGGGAAAGAATCGCCCTTTTCATTTACTCTGCAACTTTTCCAGGTTCAGGCTTTCAGTAGGGAATCTTCCTTCAGTAATATTTCAACAATAACTGTGTTTCTTCTTTTGCTAATCCTGTAGCAAGTGTGTCCAACCCTCAGCCCAAACACTATCTCCCCAGCCCCTCCACACACATGTTTTAATGTAAATTTTTAGAAGTATGTCTTGTCACTTATACACACTAACTAGCCCATGCATTTTATATAGAGGTAAAGGCAATTCCTCTTCACTCAGTGCACGCTGAGCAAGCTAAACAGCTGGACACCCAGGCAGAGTAACATTCAGCACATCGTTCAGGAAAAATTCTAAACTATATAAACAAACATAGGTCCCCCAGCCATCATGGTTCACTCTCCTCCCCACCCTCTTGACCTGCATCACCTGCTTTGGATTGAACCTCTCCCACTACGATGGTTCCTGTAGAAGAAACATAAAGCAGGATGGAGAATCTCAAGTTAGGAACTTCCTGGCAAACAGAACTCTTGCATTTTGCAGAAGTGATGAACTATGTTTCTCTCCGTGTTGCATGAACTGCACCCCACTGCAGTGCTGGTGTTTGACAATATCATGCTGTTTCACATGTTGACTGCATTCCATTCAGTTTGCTGCTTTTCCTCCATATATTGCATACAAATTTCAGGCATCCTGATAGTTCTATAACCAAAAACATAATAGTTTATCCCCCAATTGTACTAAGACTGCCCAGTGAGGCCAACACAACTGCTTAGCCCCATGCTCAGCATTCTCTCTTTTTTCCACAGATTCGGAACGTGGCAGCAAATCTCTGTGTAGACAGCAAGCATGGTGCAACAGGGACGGAGCTGAGGCTGGACACCTGTGTCAAGGACGGCTCAGAGAGGACGTGGTCTCATGAGCAGGCATGTGAGAAGTCACAGGGGTGGAGCCCAGGAGGCTGGCATGGAGGGGTGGAGGGGAATGAGTCTCTTCAGAGCACGTGCAGGACCCCAGGGAAGGTCTTGCTTCTGTCACTGACCAGTCCTATAGTTAAGTGAATCACTTTAGTACTTTTTCTTTTTCTCCTCAGAGCAGTTGGGGCGATCAACTGAGATAAAGTGCCTTAAATTACGGAAAAGAAGGTAGAATTGTTTGCGAGTGCTGACCTCCATTCCATTCCAAAAATCATCATTTTGAAAATGCAGGAAGGCCATAGGGTGCCGGGAAAGTCTTTCTCAACCAAATTTCATGGTTTTAATGAAAGACTATTGTTCTATATTTGGGATTTGATCTAATCATATGTGTTCCTTCTGATTGAGAACTGGAAAAAATACTTTCCAAGGACGCCAACTAATAATTTGAGTGCTAGTTTTATAGCAGTTTTTAATCCTGCGCCAGGAGAATGAATGAGATAGCAGCACCTTAAGTTTGGCCTGCAAGGGACACAAGACTACATATTGCTTCAGAGTGAAAGCATTCAGTGCTACTCAGGTTAAGTGAGGTGTGATTTTCTTTTGTATTTTTAATTTATTGGATACAGGGTCTCATTATGTAGCTCAGACTCATAGTGACCCTCCTATCTCAGCCTCCCCAGGGCTGCGATTACAGGCATGCACCACCACACCTGATTTAGGGGCTGGGTTTCAGGGCTGGGTACTGGTGACTGAACTAGGATCCTTGCTAGGAAGGTGCTTAGACTGCTGAGCTATCTCCCCAGGCTGAAGTGTGATTTCTAACTCAATTTGAAACTTGAAAGTCTTTAAAAGGGGCATTTCCTACAGAGTCACTTGTGAGAGAGAAAAGATGGACTAAAATAATATGTCTCATCTCCTGTTTTGAATCAGGAAACATTGCTATGAGAAACAATGAAAAATCCCATAGCAGACATTTATGAATTCACCATGCAGATTTTACAAGGATCAACACATATTACCATACTTAAAAGGAAAGGAATTTATAGAATGAAAGCTCTTCTCCCATGTTTTTCCCCTCTCTCCCTGTGCAGAGAGATTATCCAAGGTAAGGATAGTATGCCCTGCCAGTACTTCTAGAATCATCCAGGCTGGTTCTCTTAGGAAAGCCAAAACGGTAAGCAAGCAGTTTCTAGTAGGCCTTACGACCCTCCCATAGCTATATAATCTTGCATACTGGACTAGGAGTGGCCCCAGCTGGTACATTCTTCTGCGTAGACACTTTTTACTCTATGTACACAAGGCAAGCAAAAGGATTTTGACAAAAATTATGAGTTGGGGGGATTCCCATACCCAGACTAAGGGATTAAGGAATTATTAAGATATCCTGAGAATCAGTACACTAGTACCCTGTTCTCTCCACCTACCCACCTGCCTTTCCCCCCTTCTCTCTATATTAGAATCAGAGCAACATGATGCTAGAAAAACAATAAACTGAGCCAGCAGCATGGTCCACAACTGATTCAATCAACAGTGTCTGTTCTCTAACCACTCATCCTATCTGATCCTTGCCATCTCACACGACAGCTTCACGGCATTCTAGGTGACTGTGGGTCTCAGCATCAGGCCATCTTAGATTTCACTTTACACTATATGGCCCTGTGAAGTCATCCATTCTTTATAGCCTATATGGTTATTCCATCTTTAAATAAAGACAATAATACCTTCCACATGAATGGGCTTCTAGGAGAAGAACGGGATCTGCCAGAGCAGCAGGTCACACATGGAGTAGACGCAGTCATCGTACTTCCCCTCTGCCTTCCCACAGGCAGCGAGGAATTCACTTCATGCTTACACCGAGCCAATTTCTCTCAGGTCCCAGGCAGCTGTGACTTTGGCTCCAGTCTTCCATTCTTTCATAGTCACCAAACACTGGTCATCATTTGCCCTGGTATATACTACAGGGCCCGGTCACTTATCAGATGGGTTTAAAACAAGAGTCTGCACGGGTCCAGGATTTATTAATAAAAATCAAATATCAAAGCAAAGTGACCTGCTTCCTCCTCTATCTCTTTTTTATGTATTTTTTCTTTTTTTACTGAGTTTATATTTTATTACTTTTAGCAAGAAAAAAATAGCAGTGAGACAGTTTCAAAACAGGTTAGTAGTGCAGTTACAATAATTAACACATTGCATATTGTTGTCTTTGTAGTAGTTATTCAGAATACAAGACGCAGACATGATATCTTGTCTGAATACTATTAGTAAAAATCTTTCTCCTCATTGATCTAAGACAAAGTGGTTGTATATCTATCCTAATTATTTTGTGTGTGTGTGTGTGTGTGTGTATTTATTTTTTTACTACAAAATGGTCCTTCATTTATATCCCCCTTTTCCATGTCCCCCATCTCTGACAAAACAAAACAAAAAGACGGACATGGCATTCTGAAGCTTGGACTTGCAGTCTGCTGCCCTGGCTGCAGTTGCCTGCACTTTCTTTGTGATTTCCTCCCCAGCACAGCACAGTGACAAGGTAGAGTCATCTCTCCCTCGGCTCCAAGTTTTTCCCCTTCTACCAGGCTGAAGTTTCTGTCTCTTTCTGTCAGCACGGAGATCAGAGGAAGAGTAGTGTCTGTTAACCTCAGCAGGAGATTCTGACTGCAGCCTGGGAGAGAAAAAATGCTGGGGACGGCATCTAAAAGAAGAGGGAATATTTTTAAAAGAAATAGGAGCAAGTTAGAAAGAAATGCTTTGCTTCTTTACCATCTCTATTCAGTCCAACAGGAAGCCTACACAGCCAATAGCTGACATGAAGGATGCATGCCTGGGGGCCTGGATCAGGTTTAATATTTCCATCCAGTAATATCCTAGAATGAAATCTCCTCTGGCTTACAAATTTTATTTGACAGCTGAAAGAGAATATAAAGAAAACCAACCATGTTGCATGCATCTTAACACCTACAGGTTCCATTATTCCCCTCTGGCTAATACTGCAAAACTAGATGGTGTGTAATTTAAGAAATGGTCGCCAGAGAGCAGCACTAGATAGGCAGAAAACGACATGGGTAGCGCAGAAATATTAGTTAATATTACTCCTTATTTCCAGTCTTTAGAAACCTTAAACATTGAGCCACTGGAAGATTAAAGGTTGACAGGAGAGGCAATATTAATTATTTTTGAGATATACATCACCACATTGGGACTCTGTAGAAACATTACAAGCTGCTTCATTTTGCAGTCATTAACTATAATGTTATTCAATATATTACTTAAGGATGCAATAATTATAATTCTTTTCTTTACATTTAGATTCAAATCTCTGGATGGGTAGTGTATCAAGAAAGGAAAATTATCAGTAGTCATTTGAGGGCCGGCGAGATGGTTCAGTGGTCTAAAGCGCCTGCTTAGGAGGGCTCAGGCAACTGCGGGGACTGCAGTTCGATCCCCGGCACCACATGCTGCGCCAGCGCCACCACCAGGGCAGGCTGAGCCAGCCACAAAATGAATAAATAAAGAAACAAACAAACACAACAAGCAAACAAATAAATAAATAAATAAAAT
>PVKN010021917.1:0-15375 GCA_004027915.1 Capromys pilorides
GAATTTTAATAAGATTGTGAAATAATTGGTTCAACCAAACAGCCACTAAAGAAAACTTTTAGAATGGAAATGAAGAGCAAAAGGCAAAAATACTATACCTAACTAAGTACAACAAATTGCTGGACTTGGTAGACTCTGGGAAGTGCTGGCTCCTTTTGTTACACCGTGACCAGACTTCGACTGTGTGTATTGCTTTGAAACCACAATTTAAGAAGAAAACTACACAACTGGGCTGAGGTTGATGGCTGGACATAATGAAGTATACCAATGCCAAGGCAGAAAGACACCTCACTGCCTTCTTCAGCAGCACACACATGAGAACAGGAAGACAGAGAGGAGCAAGCATGGCCCCACAAGAGAACACATGGATAAATGCAAAGCAAAATTCATGGTTTTCATGGCTTCTTTGTAGAATACTTATGCCAGGAATCTACTTGATGTGGAATTTTCTGGTGGAACCCAGGAAGTTTATTTAGCATCCCAAAGAATCTCAGTATCTCATGCCTAAGATTAGACATGTAAACCATTCCTCTCAGATCAGTCTTTGACTTGCACCGTCTATACCAGGACGTACCAATGGCAGCTAGATCACTATTCTAAGATCCATAGCAGCAGAAAATAGAGTCAAAAGCATGACTTTTGTGTTAATGAACAGCTCAAAAGGAAAAAAATATTCTTAGGTTACACACCAGCACTTTTATCTAATCCATCCAGATGAGTAACAGCCTGATAGAGGAAAAATGAAAATAATCACTACTACTAACAACCAGATTACCTGCCAATAACATCAGACAGGAACAGATAATAAGCCGTTTACTCTGATTTCTTACTTACAAGCACTGTGTGGAGGTGGGCTGTGGTGACAGGCATTTTACTGTAATAGTTTTTTGGCTGTGGACAGAAAAGACAGTGGAAAACTTTCTTTTCTCTAAGTTTCTGTTTTAAGTGTTAACCATCAACGTTCAAATCTTTTTTTAATTAGTTAAGACCAACTGTCTTAACTTTTTTGTTTTAGAAACAGTTGGGAGGTACCCAGCTTTTTCACAGTGGAGCTCCTTCTACAGTAACCCAGCTTCTCTGACTGTAGTGTTCTCATACAAAATGTGTATCAAAATTAAGCCATCTATGCTATGGATGGCCTGCCCTCTTTTATTTAATATTATGATAAAAAGTTTCATTAGATATATGCACATTTATTATAATTCTATATTTTATATGTAGCTCAAGATAATTCATTCAATATGGCCCAAGGCAAGTGAAAAGATAGGCCCTTTGAGACACTCAGCCATGTGCTAGCTGAGTGTCTGGTCTTAGGAAAGCTTAAAATTTTCCTCAAGCCCTAACTACCTCATCTTGAAAAATAGGGTATTGGACCTACAAATACTTTCACAGAGAATATTACCAACTACGTGAAAAGGGACCTCAGGTTTATTAAAATTCAGTGTTTCTTAGTTTCGCACATCAGGAAGGTAATATAGGAATGGTTCTTGCCTTCATTCCTCTTCTTAACTATAAATCTACATTATACTGTAGTTAATGTGAGATGTTAGTAATGGGTTTTTCTTTCCCTCCACAACTTCAACTTGACAATATAAAAGTAGCTCCAAGAAGACTGTTTACTTAATTGGTCACCTCACTAACCAAGAAGTCCTATTTTTCCAGGTACTGTAAATAACTTTTATCATTTTGTTTGCACAGCCAAGAAAGAGCATGCTGTCACTTACATTTTAATGATAAACAATATTAAAAATGACTCTAGAAAATTATATTATTCTGTTTTCATTGTTACCCATCTGAAAAACATAGAGGTATCTTAAAAATAATAACATAACAAAACCAAAGTGATGCTATCAGACTGCTAATGCTCTTAGATTTCTTCCTTTGATCAAACAAGGTGATTTGGCAACCAATATTTTTTAAAAAGGAAACTCTCCTCTCTCCTACCCCCAGTTTGACATTTATAGGTGCTCTCTGCTATGACTTCCACGATAGAAGTTGGAGATACCGTACACAAACTCAAGGAGCCCCTGGAGCCATGATTAGCTGCACAACCCTTGCAAGTTTCAATATCTCTAGGTCTGTAAAATAAGGGCTCTGATTAAAGTTCTCTCTCAGATCTAACAGCTTTGAGTCTTCCTTAGTCACTTGGCAACAGCAAGTGGTCTACTAACCAAATGTCATGTGTGTTGCAAAAGACTCATTTGAAACTCACATTTGTAAAATTCATAGTTTCCTTGTGGTTACAATTTTTAAATCTGAGCCATGACTTCTTATCCCAGTAAGATCTTACTGTGATAAAATGTAATTGCTCCATTCTTAATAAATATTTGACTTGATCTTTCCCTAGAGATACAGATATTTTATAGTACATATAAACCAATAAATCTTTAAAAACCAAATGTTTATTGTTTAATATTTAAAACAATTCTATTTAGGAAAAACATTTTAAATTTTATCTAGATATATATAGACTGAGAGACACAAATTAATCCATAACATGTATTAATTGACGCCCTGAAATGTCAAAGTTCAAAGTGACATATATTCCAGTTATACTGACCAACTGGATCATAGGTCATTGATATAATATTCACATAAGTCAACTCTTAACAAATATGCACTAAGTTCAATTCTGTGCTAACTTGACAAATTATCTTGCGATAAAATGTTGTACTGTGATGTCTGAAGAGAAAGCAATCTGTTCTAGTGACTATCTTATACCTTACCTTGGTCTGTCATCTATGAGACTAAAAGCAGGATATTCTCTTACATTATGGGTAAACAAAGGCAGTAGGATCTAGGAGCCAACATTCTCTTTCCCGCCCTCAGTATTCAAGATAAACTAACCAAGTTCCTTGTGAATAGAAGGGAAATGCAGAAATTAGTGTACATGGTCTACCCATTTAGGAGTATGATTACCCAGAGCCTGTAACTATTTTGCAAAAAAAGAAAAACATACTCAATTTAAAAAGTGAATTATGTTGAGCTTTCATCACAGACACTTCTACTTCTGAAAACACAATGACTAGAACTCAGATTTAAACACTTTTGGGGGAGGTGGTCTTTGAGGTACGAGCTCCCTATTGAGTTCCACTTGGTCTCAAACTTGTGATTTTCCTGCCTCAGAACCCCAAGTGCTGGGATTACAGTGTTACAGTGTGTACAATCACATCCAGACAATAAATTCTGAAAAATGAGCCTAATGTCAAACTGCTTAGTAGCAGATTAAAACAACTTATCTGTACCTTCATTTCCAGGTGTGTGTGAAACAATCACATTTAAATGTTGACATAAGACCATAAAGGGTAATCAAACTCTTCTAGGGCTACTACATACCCATTTATACTACAGTAAAGGAAACTGGGTTAGGGAAATGATGCGGCCGTACATATTCAGGCACTCAGAACTCAAGTCAATAAACTAGAAGTCACTGGCCTTGGCAATAAAGTTTTGCTGTTTAAAGACTCTTCCAGGCTGGTGAGACAGCTCAGTAGACTAAAGAACTTGTTTATTTTTTTTTACAGAACTGGAGATTAGACTAAAGCACCTGTTTAGACAAGCATGGGGACAGCAGTTTGATCCCCAGCACAACATACTGTGCCTGCCCCCAGAGTCCAGGCAGGCATAGTAGCACACACTTGTAATCCCAGTGCTGAGGAGGCTGAAAGCAGGAGGGTCACCACGAGTCTGAGCCTGTGTAGTGAGACCCTGCAACAACCAAATACACTAAAAAACAAACAAACAAGGACAACAACAACAACAAAAAAAAAACCCTGACTCTTCCAGGGAGAATGAAAAGGGCCAAAATGTACATCATTTTCAACCTCTGGCCACTTTGCTAGTCCTGTTTTAACTGCCTAGAAGACATTCCTTCAACAACGTCAGCAACCCCACAGACACTAACTATATACACAGAGAGATACCATTTTTTTCCAAGCACACACCTGTTACCCAGCTACTCTGAAGGCTGAAGTAGGACTGCCAGCCTGGACAACTTAGCAAGACCCTATCTTTCTTTTTTTTCTTTCCTTTTTTTTTTTTAATTTTAGGGAAGGGTCTACAGGGTCTAAGGTTTCACTACTAGATCAGACTAGTAGTGATGCACCTATTTATAGCCTCTCAAGAGCTGGGATTATAGGCACACTCCACCCCACCCCCACCCCCCAGTCTCAATTGCCATCTCAGTAAGCTCCAGGGGCAGGGCCATCACGGGAGGCCTGCAGATTGAATCCCTGGCCCCTGAGCCGGCTTGCAGGTACTTTAATCCACTGAGCTATTTGGCCAGACAAAGACCCTGGCTTAAAAAGTAAAAAGAACTAATGCTGTAACTCAGTGGCTCCTGAGTTCAAGCTCTACTATTGCAAAAACAAAAATCTTTTGATTTTTCTCTCTATTTTTTTGTTTTTTAAAAGAGAATACAAGGTGCCTGCCTGGCAAGTGAAAGGTCATGAGTTCAAACCCCGGTCCCGCAAAAAAAAAAAAAAAAAAAAAAAAAAAAAAAAAAAAAAAAAAAAAAAAAAAAAAAAAGAAAAGAAAAAGAGAATATAAAATAATAAAAAATTAGAAATAACAGAATTTTACTAAGTAAAATAATATTAATTTGACGGTATTTGTTGTACTGAATAATATTGTCTTTAAATTAATTTAGTTATCAGATATATGCATACAAAATTGGAAAATTATTAAAAATAAAGAGAAAAAAATTAAGCATTAACTGTTCTTTTCCATAGACCAGCAGAAATCCACAGGACAATTATCCAAAACATCCTGCATAATACATAGAAATATCTCTTCCCCCTCCTTCCCTCTCCTATCATCTCAGTAATCCTTTCTTTTTGACCAGATTCATTTCCTTTTCACAGTATACCTTCTTTTGACTATTTATTGAGAAAATGAACATTACTTCCTTACTAGTTCTCCCAACAAGTCTTGTAGGGTTTTTTTAATCTTTGATCTTAAAAACAATTTTTTCTTTCTGAGATGGGGTCTCGTTATGCAGCTCAGGCTGGCCTTGAACTCACTTTGTAGCCCAGTCCGATCTCAAACTCACAATGATCCTCCTGCCTCAGCCTCCAGTGTTGGGATTACAGGTGTGTGTCATCATGTCTGGCAAAGTTTGTTGTTTTTGTTTTGTTTCATTTTTTGTTTGTTTTTGCAGTACCCAAGATCGAACTTAGGACATTGTGCTTGTCAGGCAGGTGCTTATGCCACTAAGCCATCTCCCTGGCCCCTTTTTAAAAAATTTAACACTGTCAAATCCTACCTGCTCTTACATTGTCCATCCTATATGCACATTTCCACGAGCGTTGACTGCTACTAGATCATCCTCACATGCTTAGTCCAATCCACATCCTGGTGACCTTCTGCAGGAGTTATTTCTCAAAACAATGCCTGCCATTACTCCATCTCTTGGCAGCAGCAGTCTCGTCCATACCAGTACCTCCTTTTCCTTGGCCTCTGGCACCATCTGGTGGTTAGCACCTGGAATTATCCTTTCCACCTGGAGTACTCCCTACCTTCATCTAAACTGAAACATTAAAATTCAACTGCTTACGAATTCAGGAACCCATCTTTCCAGCCTCATCTCTATGATCCCTGAAGCCCTGATCAGCTCTCAGACTGGTCAGGCCCTAGGGTCCAAGTCCATGGGGTGTTCCTGTCCAAATCTCTACAGTCTTGAAATAGTAGAGATACAGTTATCTGTATACTGAGTTGTCCTATGAGGGAAAGGGCTATACTGACTGGCCTCAAACTCCTGAGATGCCCTACAAGGCACTTGTCTAAAGCACCTTCACAGGCCCCATTTTAGCTCTACGTCCTCTGGACTCCTGCTCCTCTGCTTCAGTACCCTCTGCCCACACACTATGCACCAGCCAGCATCATCACAGCTGAGAGAAAAAGAGTGTGCTGCCTCAGGGGTTCAGGTCAGCTCTCCAGGTGGAATGGCAGGGCCAAGGCTGAGGTAACCACTTGCCTAGTTCTGAACAGCTCATCAGTTTACCCCAATGCACTTTCTAAAGTATTTTTCATTTCCACCATGCTATGGAAAACTTGGGAAGAATAGTCAAGTTTAATTTACAGCATTTTCAAAGTAGAAGTAACATTAAATATTATTTAGTAAAAGAAAGTAATACCTGTTTTCATCTTAAAACTGAAGAAAATGAAACCTACAGAGTTTAATTTCCTTAAGGTCCCAATGCTCTTTAATAATAAAAACTGACTGGAGTGGAGTGTTGTGGCTCACACCTCTAATCTGAGCCATTCCAGATGCTGAGGCAGGAGGATCAAAATTTATGGTCAGCCTGCACAATGTAGCCAGACACTGTATCAGAGTAAAGGGAGGAAGAGAAGGGCTATGATGTAGTTCATTAACGGAGGGTTTGGCAGCAGGCTGCAACCATGCTGCCAAAAAAAGAAGAGGAAAAGAAACAGAGCTTCAGATTCTTTCTATTCTTGTTTTGTTGTTCATTCATTTTCTGGGCCCTAAGGGGTCTAATAGCAGCAAGCTGCACCTCCACTCTCACACTGCTTCCTAGATGCCCTCTGATGGGACACTGCCTCAACAAGAGCTGTGCAGACTTGGTGAACATGCCCTGAAACATGACTTACCTACCTCTCACACCTCAAAAACAAAAACCCACACTTGGGGTTACTCAAGAGACAGTAACCAGTGACATAAAATCTCTGTTGTAAAGAAATTTAATGGAAGTCAGTTGAGACTTAGATACTGTATTCAGAAATGTGTCTGAATAGCATAAGTATGTATGCTTCCTCATACATAAGCCCTGGTAAAGGGGTTACCTGGGCACAGACATCATCTCATGACTGCAGGTACAGTACAGCACAAGAAGAGTCCAATACGAATGCTCACACTGTGCACAGAAACTTCAATAGAAGCCATGAATTGATCCTATTAGTAACTGCTCCTCAACCAGCCATCTGGCATACACTGACAGGGCCCACAGTCTTGATGTGCCCTCCACCTTGCACACCAGGAAAGCAAGACTTGAAGACAACAGGCTGCCCTTCTTTGGTCTCTCTGTTTATGCTAGCACCATACACCTGCACAGCTTTTGCTTACCACTCCACTCAGAGCTCTTCTCTCTCTTCACAACTCACTGTTACCTTTCATTTAGCTCCACATTGCCACACTGTAATCACTGTAAGGGCAAAGACTCCTGTCTGGTTATCCATTTGTACATGCTTATTAACACATAAAATTTAAGTAGGCACTAGAAGGCCTCAGCTCACAAGCTACCCTCACAGCCACAACCAGTCTGCTGTCATTTACCCACTGTAAGCTCCTTAGTTTATAGCAGCTGAAAACAGAACTAAAGGGGCTTGGGACCAGACATGAACCCCATGGTGATGCCTCCATGGCCCAACCAGACACATCCACACACCAGGTGGCTCTCGACCCAGTCAACTGACGCATTCTCCCCCTACCTGTCCCAGCAGCTTTCACTCTACAGTGGAAGAGATGCCAGCTGGCCTGCACAGCTGACAGTAGTACTGCTACTATTTGCAGAAGAAGGATGAAAATCATCCCCACCCTAGTCTGCAAATAGTGTTTGTGGAGTGAATGTATGAATGAGCAACAATGGAGGAAACACTTTTCAACCCACTGTGTGTTATGAAAGATGTGACAGAAGACATAGGATCAGACAGTGCAGGCTGCCATTTGGCACAACCAATTAGCTTCACCTTATCACCTGTATCCTTGTGAAGTAAGCATTATAGAATGGTAAAACAAAATTGCCAGGGCCCTAAAGACCTATATGCCAGGCATGGCAGTGCACATCTGTAATCCCAGCACTCAGGAGGCTGAGACAGGAAGGATCATTGAGAGTTTGAGACTGGTCTGGGCTAAAATTGAGCTCAAGGCCAGCCTAAATTACATAGCAAGACCCTGTCTCAAAAAGAGGACTAAGAGAGAGAGAGACAGAGAGAGACAGAGAGAGACAGAGAGAGAGAGAGAGAGAGAGAGAGAGAGAGAGAGAGACACTATAGTGTCTCCTTACTTTTGTCCTTTTCCTCATTCTAGTTTTTCCTTCCCTTTGAACAGATTCTTTCCCTTTCACAGTATCTATAGTACCTTTAAATGAAAGCATTTACTCTTAAACCATAATTTACACCATGAAATATAAACTTGCCTTCTAACATGGTCCTTCTGTAACATATGGTCTTGAAAATATATTCAAAACTATCTCTCCTTAAGTTTCAGTTCTTTTACTGGGCCTTTTGTGGTAACAATTTTTTTTTTCCAAAATGTTTTGTGTTGCTTCACAAAATCTATACCCTGTGTCATCATTCATTCTTTCATGTATTCATTTATTTACTCTGTGGTATTGGGTACAGGGGACTGAATCCAGAGCTTTTGTACTCAGCTACATACCTAGTCCTGTTTTTAAATTTTGAGGGACAATCTAAGTTAATAGGTGGTCCAAGCTAAGCTCAAATTTATGATTCCTCTGCCTCAACCTTCTAGAGTGCTAGGGTTACAAGTGTCCACCCAACTCTCAGCTTAGAGTTCATCATTCTCTTTTTTCAGAAAACCCTTTTCTTCCATCCAATGCTAATCAACCTGACTTGACTTCTGGAGAAATCTTATTTAGAACCTGGAAAATTTCTTCAGCTTTTTATTTCTTTTGCTTTAATCACTCTGGCTGGTTGTATGTACAATAGGATCTGGTGCTATGGATCAAACTGGGGCTTTGTCCAAGCTAGGCACATGCTATATCACTGAACAATGCCCCTGACCCAACTGTTCTCCACACTCTCAGCCATCACCCTTTCTTGCCTAGATTCTGCAACAAACTCCTAAAAGGTTTCCATACTTCCACCTCTGACCTGCTGCAGTCTATTCACAGTGTCCAAAAGTCAGATCACATCAGTTCTATGCTCTAACCTTCCTCCAAAGCTATGTATCACTCAGCACACCAAGTCCTTCTAAGGCCTGCTCAGCTTTCCCTGGTCTCGTCTCTAGTGAATGTCCATTTGGCTCACTTGGCTCTTCACACTGGCCCCTCACTATTCCTCTAGAACATCATGCACCTTCACTTCATTCCCCTAGAGCATTCATCCCCAAAACCTCAGGGCTAATTCCATCATCTTGCAGGTCTGTATCCCACTGTCACCTTCTCCACTGGTCAGTGGGCCTCATCATCTTCCACTGACTTGTCTGTCTCTTGGTGTCTGTCTGTCTGTCTGTCCTTCCCTTCCTCCCTTGATCTTGCTCATCCTGTTTCATCTACAACTACGGTATGCTGTACCCTCCAACTGAGCAAGTTCACAGGGGTGGAAATCTTTGTTATCTGGCACCTCCTAACCCTAGAAGAACCTGTGCACAGAACATATTTAATGACAACCATTGAATGACTGAGACCAAGCTTATTCTATTTTAAAAATTTGTTCCTTCACATTCTCAGACTCATTACAGACATTTCTTACTCTTCTGTCTTCTACTAATTCAATGGGCAAACTGAAGACAGAAGTATTGAGCTTGGGAATTCAGACAGGAAGACAAGACTTGCCCACAGGTAGCTCTTGTCTTTCCAGCTCTGAAATTGCTTCTTTGGCCTCAGGAAGCACAGGCTATCTATAAAAGGTCTTGCACATCATATTAAGGTACTTTCTTCACCCTATAGGCAATATGGAGCCAGTGGCAGTGTAACAGGGGAAATGATATGATCTAGTTTGCATTTTTGGTAACTCTTACTAGCTACTGACTACATGAAGAAGAAACATGAAGGACAATGAGATGGAAGAAGGGCCAAGGAGAGCAGCACTTTAGAAACCGAGAACAGGGTCAACAATAGCAGGCAAAGAGGGACAAAATGACTCTGAGACATGGTAGGCAGCTCCAGAAAGCCAGATCCAAGGATTCTCTAGCTCATGGCCAAATGATGCATAAGAATCACCTAAAGCCTTGGTTTAAAATACAGTTGTCCAGGTTCAACCTCAAAAATCTCCCAAATCACTTTAGGAGTATGGCATAGAAATCATTAGGAATGAATAGTCCTTTAGGATTTCTACTGTATTCAGCCAAGTTTGGAAATACAGAATACATAAAGGAAGACCTCAAGCTTTATCAGAGACAAACAACTGAAATTTGAAAATGGTGAGTTGAATTACCTATATAGACAGCTGACAGACCGACAGTCATTCTGAAGAGGCAGGAATTAGTTTTGCTGAAGATCAAACTTTGATGGCAGCTGGAAGGGTGTGAGTTCTCATTTACAAAGGAGTAAAGAGTGGCATGAGCCATGGTCAGGCCCTGAGGACACACACATCCAGGTGCAGAAAGGGATGAGGACACACCACTAGTTAGTAAGGGCCCTACAGCATTTTTTGTGCTAAGGCACTTCTATCTCATTAAGTGCTGGGAGGATGTACTGCTGAGATGTAATAGTGTTTTGTAAGGCCCAAGGACCAATCTAAACCTTCTCAATACACCAGACAAAATGTACAGGCCTTATCCAAACTCATAAGATACCTTGAGAGAAAACACTAACTAATCAGCTTTATTCCCCAAAGCATGCAACACACAAGATACTGTACTTGCCACTTACTCTTGAGATCAATCCAGAGGCCATCCTTCAAAGGCCAGCTTTCATAGAGTCCCTAAGACAGAACTAAGTGTGCCACTTCCTTAAACATCCATATGTTCTTACACTACTTAGGATATTTATCACATTCTATCTTGTAGTATATTTGGGAAGACAGAATGGTGTCATAGAAAGAAAAGAAACAAAACAAACAAACAAAAAAATACTTATCCTTATCTTCTTGCTAGTTCAAAACATCTTCAGACCTGGGATCAAATGTTACCACCTAGGCTGGGGAGAGAGCTTGACAGTCTAAGCACTTGCCTGGCAAGTGCAAGGTCTCAAGTTCGATTCCCGGTTATTGGATGCTGTCCCAGCCCTGGAGCCCAGGTAAATACTGTGTCAGCCCAAAACCCACTGTGGTGGAGCACACCTGTAATCCCATCTCTAGGGGGGCTGAGGTAATGTGAAGATCACTACAAGTCTGGACTGTGTAGCAAGACCCTGGAGCAATTAATTAACTAATTAATTATTAATTAATTAATTTTTAAAAAAGTTACATCTAAATATCTTCTCAGAATGACTTGCATATGAATAGGCACTGATGCATTTGGTGCAACATGCTAAACGGCTCTGAGATGAAAGAGGGTATACCCTCTCATTCTGAACATGACCTCAGGCAGCTGCTTACAGGCATGTTTCTTTAGGCACACTGCACTCAAATTGCCATCCCACAACCATGATTTTGTCATTTTCCTGACATAATCCTTCTCTTACCCTGACACTGTCTCTTCTATCTCCAGTCCAAGCACTCTTCCTCCATCAAGCTTCGTATGCACTTCTACCCCAAATGATTTTTCTCTTTCAACCTGTCAATACTACTTATCATACAGAAACTGCTATATACATATATATATGGACTGTGGAGATAGCTCTGTGGCACAAGTGCCTGCCTGGCAAGTGCAAGGTTGTGGGTTCACACCCTGGTCCCGCAAGTGGAAAAAAAAAAAAAAAATAGGCCCAACTAGACTGTAAGTTTGCTGAGTTTAAGATCAGTAAGTTTTCAAAAACATCTTGGAGAACTTCAAAGAATTAATCTTTTAATATTGGTACTGTGAAAATCTGACAGAAGGGTCTCATAAGACCACCTTAAATGTTCATGAATTAGGGCCAGGGAGATAGCTCAGTAGAATTAGCACTTGCCTGGCAAGTGCAAGGTCCTGAGTTCAATCCCTGGTACCACCAAACAAACAAACAAAAAATGTTCATGAATTAAAAGTCTACAATATTAGACATGGAAGTAACATTTTAAAGAAAGAAAAACATGTCATTCCTGTACTTCTTTTACTTCTTCAAATATTTAAGCCCAGATCCAATACATAATAATGAAAAGACAATATGGTACTGTAAGTAAAATCAATCTTTGAACCTGGATGGTGCTGGCACACAGTAGTTAATAATACATATCTAATTTTTAAAAACTGAATGATCTAAGTGGAATGTGGTGACATACAACTATAATTTCAGCTACTTGAGAGGCTGAGTCCCAACCTGAGAAACTTAGCAAGGCACTGCCCCCCCACCCACAATAAAAAAGGTTGGGGATGTAGTGTGCCTGCACACTACCTTGGACTCAATTCCAAGTAATAAAAACAAGAAACACACACACACACACAAACTGGATTAGTGTGTGATGGACACTGAAGGGTGGCAGCAGGTGGCTTTCTAATGCAAGAGACACATTGGAAAATTAGCCAAGTGTCTGTCTTGAAGTTGTGTGTGCACATACAAACACAGGCAGTAAGAACCAGTAAGTCAACGTAAAACAGAAAAGTCAGAGGACTCACCCGTTCTGTGGATGTCTCCTCCCCTGGCACATAGGCAGCAGCTGCACAGGCTATGTCCATCACTGTAGAGCTGGTAGGAGCATCAGTTGTGGAGGAAGACTGGGGCCGGCCTGCCTGGGTCACAGCTGCCATCTCCTGGCCAGATTTCCTGTTGATCTGGGGACTCCCCTTTGGGGCCTCTGGCTTGCCTCGCCTACTATGCAAGCTGGTCCCTCTCTTCATCTTGGGTGGCACTCGGATCTGCTGCAGAACTCGGTTTAGAGCTGTAGGGTGGGTGGGGACACCATCAATCTCAGCACTTGTGTTCTGGCTGTCCAGTTCCACATCAGGTTCTGGATCAGCCTGAATCTGCTGAACATCATGTGGAGACACTGATGACCTCCTGCGCTGGTGCTGGAAGAGGTGCTTCAAGCCTTGGCCAATCACATTAATGTTCTCCAAAGCATTGTGGGTCATCTTAGATAACTTTTGTTCTGATTCTGTCTGCTTCCTGGCTTCTGCATCTTGAGATCTGCCTCCAGGATCAGGATCCTCATATAACTGTTCACTGCCTGAAGGCTCCATCAGTAGATTTAATAGGTTTATTTGCAAACTCAAAAATTTTTAAACACAACAAGACAGTCAAATTAGGTAGGCATTTGCTTCAACAGTGACTATGCATGCAGCGGTGAGACGGAGGCTTCATGCCTATCTAATGTTAAAAAAAAAGAAAAAGAAAAAAACTTATAAATCCATGCAGCAATTTCCAGTGTTAAAAACATGCCACTAACCACATAAATAGGCACTATCATTAAGCAATCTTTAATCAGAAGATTAAAAGATAGTTTTATAGATAGTGGATGATTATTTTCTAGAATATAAGAAAAAGCCTAAAATAAGTATGCAAGAAATGAAAACAACAATACTAAAATGAGAAAAATTCCTGAATGTTTTAAATACATGAAGAATTGGGCACTCAAAGTGCTCTGCTGGAGTGGACATGTACTAACAATTGATAGAACAGCCACTGCTCAGGAAAGAGAATAGACTGTTTATGTGTTTACTCTAGCCGAGGTAATTTAATTCTCATCTAAAGCCACAATTTTTTTTTACACACATGCTTAAAAAGAGAAAATTCAAAGATGAGCAGGAGTGGCTATCCCAGTCTAATTACAGGTAACTTTTAACACTGGTATTTCTTGTTAGCACTCATAGTTATCAAGTTCAATGGTAATTAGAGGTTTGCTCTTCTGAAAAGACAATGAAAATAAAAATTTGTAAGCTGAATTCTCTGAGGCACAAATGACCTTCCTGGAACCACAGAAATGAGCACTTCCAAAGGAACCAATCTCTAGAGAAAGATTTGCTCAGTACCAATGTTCAAGAAAGGAGATTCAAAGAAATTCTCTTTTCAATAGGATCATTCCCCATCCTACATACAGCTACAAAACTCAAAAGCAAAGAAATGGTATAACAATTGAGCATGAGGGAAAAGTAGACAAAATTAAAAGAGAAAGAGCAGTATCACTAGTTATTAGATGCAAGCAGTTAAAAGGAAGCTGAAATCAAGGTAGTAGTACAACAACTCTGGCAAATGAAATTACATGCATTTAGAAAGAAAAAAAAAAAGGCTGGTGAGATGGCTCAGTGGTCTAAAGTGCCTGCTTAGGCAAGCTTAGGCAACCCCAGGGACCAATCCCCGGGTACCATATGCTGTTCCAGTCCCACCCACAGGGCAGGCTGAGCTGGCCATAATTTTAAAAAAGGGGGGGTTGGGGTGGAGGTGACATTTTTTTTCTTCATAAAACAAGTTTCTTACCGAGTTTGTAGATAAATGTAAAATAAAATTATATAAATGTACAGGAGCTGATAAGATAAAGCTTGATACAAGAGGTTCTTTATTTCCATATTGACTTTTTGTTTAAAAATTTGAAAATTCCCAGACCAGGCATGGTAGTACATGCTGGTAGTCTCAGCACTCAGGTAGGTGAGATCACCAAGAGTTTGGGGCCCATTTAGGGTATACAGCATCAGACTGCCTCAAAAAACCAAACCAAAACAAAACAAAAACTATTAAAACTATACTACAATGTACTTTGAACAACCTAAGTCACAACCAATAAAGTACTATGGTGTTCAAGTTCTGGGGATATGAAGACACCTTGCCACCATTGGCTATCCAGAGGCATAAGTTAGCTAGAGTTCAGAACAGGAATGAAGACCACCAGAGCTTTCTTTCTGGTGACTACTCTCAGAAAATCTTACATTTTGCATATCCTCTCTTTTCCTGTTTCCTCCTCTTCTAACTTGCTCATGACTCAGGATAACATAGGTAAAGACATCTGTCTCTTTCTAGTACTTCCAATTGCTAAATATTATAAAACTCACTGTTCCTAAATGAGGCAAATAAAGAGCAGCCATGAGAATGGAAAATTTCATTGCCTTTCACTCAAATTTTTTGTGGCCTCCAATGAAATTGTGCCATCCACTATGGCCTCTTACCCTTTTCCTGATTTTATATTTGGTTTGGTTTTGTTGTCTTTATCTCTCTTGGCAAGTCAGGAAAAAAAAATCCTAACTCTTATTAATGTCTTATTGATCCACAGTGTAGTTTCTGTGAGCTTGTGGTTAAAAATGTTGCCAATAGTGCATTTAATTATGCTCCCCTTCCTCACAAATTTGTCTGGCAAACTAATGATCACTGAATTATTTCAAATTTACTCAGACAGAAAGGGCATTGTAAGCAAGATACTCAACTAATTTCCTGCAATGGGCTGTTTAGGCTCTGAGAACACAGGTTATATCAAAGTAGCAGGCTGACTGGAAAGAGGTAGTTTGTATTTTTTCCTTATTTGCACTGCATTATTAAATAATACATTACTTAATAATATGGCTGAATTTTGTATTGTAGGTAAAATGTATAAAATAAGTTGATCTCAGAAGATTAAAAGACACCATGAGTAAAAGAATGGTGGCATAATTAGCTACGAAACTTCATAAAC
>PVKN010021918.1:0-15360 GCA_004027915.1 Capromys pilorides
ATCTATTATAACTACCAATTGGCTAAGAGAACTAATTTTATGCCACTTTAAACGAAGGTTTCAAACAGGGTCTTTCCTTCATAGGATTTTTTTTTTTCCTGATAGGATTTTGACAGTTAGGTAAAACCAATTAATCCAGATTTTCCAAATTAGCAGGCCCCCATTAGCATTTTCATTAGATGCTCTTGTTAGGCCTCACATCCACAGAGCACATTCACAGAAGCTCTGATTCTCAGAAAGTTTAATCTATATTCAGTAAATGAGATATACCTAGTTTCATTTCCTCCTGAAACTGAAAATCCATAATAAGAGTCTTTATAAACTTCACAGCTTTACAATGCATTCTAAAGAAAATAACATGATTTATTCAACTATAGTAAGAACCTCATTTATCCTTATCAATTTTTAATGCAGCATTTGATTAAAGTGCCTCATATCAACAAGAAATATACTTATTAAAAAGTACCCATATTTCAGCCCAAAATACATTCACCTTCTTTAATTATGCAGTAAATTGCCAAGAAGTCAGGTATACATTAAACACATATTATATTGAATTATATTTTTCCTCTGACTGACTGGATTTAAAATTTTAATATGATATGTAACCACTTAGGTTTGAAAAAATAATCTCTGATCCTGTATTTACTATATTCTTTATTTTCCTTGTTGACAACAGCTCACCTCTACTATACCCAGGGGAAGCCTGTCTGCCATGCCCTCACTCCTACAGCAGTGCTAAGTTAAGGCAAAGGGACCCTCTGCAGCTGGTCACCACAAAGCCTGCATCCTAGCACACAGGTTTAGGGCCAGAACAGGTTGCAAGCATCATGAGAATAATACAAAAGTCAGGTACCTGAAAACTTAGTATGCCTTCCTAATCAATGGCAATCGTCTTACCATCCTTTAATTGCACATACTAAACATAACAGACACACAAGAAAATTGAAGATAGAACACTGGGATGGAATAGGCTAGAAAATTCTCAAAAATGATCTCAATTTACAAGGTAGATTCACTTGTCAAATATCTAGCACAGAACTACAGGGGCCCTCAAGTTTATTCAATGTCAAGGGCATGGGAGGTCTCAGGAACATACACACTGCTGGAAATGAAAGACATTATACAAATTGGGGTGTTTAAAATGCAGAGACACAACATACCTTGCACATACCTTGCATATATACATGAATATACCTTGCCTTCACTTTTAAGAAAACACTAAGCTTATCCAATAGTACAGAATATAAACTAACATGTGGAAAATATTATACAGTTTATGAAGAACTTCACATGTTTATAATATTGCAACAGCTGTGTATACAATACTGTTTCACCAGCTCTACTTCCAGACAATTTCTATTATTTGCCTATTTTGCTACAATTTCTATGCTTTCATTAAATCAAAGGTGACCCTGCCTTCAATGCTCTCCTTGGTAAACACTTAGCCAAGACACAGGACAGGCACAGAAGCCTACACAAATGCTAAGAACCAAAGGTGGCGAGGACTGGTTTCTGAGGCTCAGTCCCCCCACATGAAGAGCAGCTAACTGTACCCTGCACACTGAGGTTTCTCTCTGCCTGGAGCACAGAGTAGCCGTAGATTCTTCTCTGCCTTCTGAAGCAGACCTTGGTATTTCATAATTCTACTGTCAAAGGGGACTTTTGACACACAGATCTAAATATGGTCTTGGTCCATTCTCAAGATCTTCATCAAGTTCTCTCAAGGATTTAAAATTAAAGTCAGAGCCCCACCCTGTACTCCCACAGGCTCTTCACAGGCTCCTCAGTCTTCCTGTCATTCTGTGTCAGGTCCCTTTCACCACTCACCACACAAGGGTCTCTGACTTAACTGCCTCCATGTATATGTAAACAGCCAGTGCTTGAAACCATGAGTTACACCATTAAGACTAAGCAGTTTAATGAACACAGATATACCCCCATAGGTACTATGCTAATGCTTATGCCTATTATTTTACTTTATACTGATGGGAAATCCTTTGAGAACAGCACTGGAACCCTCAGTTGAATGAAATGAGGTACAACTGACTATGTATTCTAACTTTCTGTGTGGTATTTGCTACAGAGGAAAATCCCACAGGTGAACAGATGACCAAAGTTCACCTTATGAGAGCAAAGCCTTTGTTATGAGAATGTAAACACTTTTATGTGGACACTGTATCCCTGCATCCATCCTTCTCCATCCTGTCAGGAATAAAGGTCACCTCTACAGCCATATATGTTTCCCTACGTAGCCAAATAGTTTCTGTCCATCCTTGAGGTTCAGTGTGTAATTGCATTTTATCATTTCCCCATCTATAATCTACTTAGACTGTTATGATCTCAATTTTGTCTCCTCATGGACTACAGCTATACATTCAATTTTCTCCCAGAGGAAATCTTTAGAAATTGTAAAACTAATCTGTGCATTCATACACCTAGTTTTAAACTAGCACAACTGTCGTGTTCTCCATGATAACTGACTATTAGAAGAACCCTGCTTATTTGCACTAATGACTGCAATCCGGGTGTATTGCTTAATTTTGTGGATTAATGAGTAAGCAATCAAATGTGATTTTTAAGTCATGAATATAACAAACATACTATTCATTTATTTTGACAAGTATTATAATTTATGAGACTTGGCTACAAATAGAGCAGCCTATTTTGTAAGAGAAAAAAGACACATCTCTGCTTTTAAGGCAACCCAATAGCTCCCAAATAACAAATTCTCTGCAGAGAATTATGACAAATATACCACCATTTAGAAGCAGATAAAGAACTAGTATCTTTTTTACAAAAACAATGAGATCTTGCTACAGCATTAAAATTTCGAAGAGCTATATTTTATATACTCGTGAGATGTATGAATATTGGTAGAGTGGGCATGCCTCTCCCTGAGACTGTCACCTTGGCAGCCTAAAACACAAATTTAGGCTGCTTTCTGTGCCCCAGGGTTTTCAGTATTCACATAAGAGGTCCTGCAAAGCTATGAACAACAGGGACCAGAAGACACTGAATACAGGGAAGGTCATACTTCTCTGGAAATAAGTTGGTTATTAATTGGTACTACCTTTCATCAGATTGCTTAAGGAACAGGCTCATTAGCCCAGATAAACTTAGCAAATTGGCCTAAGCACCACTGACTGACCTCATGACAGGTCCAATAATGTTCTAGCTTCGCCAGCATTTCATGACAGCTAAGCAACTGGTGGAGAATATGAAAAGGTCAGCATACAGTCTGATTGAGGGATGAGGCAGCACTTCTCTTAAATATTCCATTTAGACTCAGACTTTTCTTGTCATAGGTGACAAGCCTTGGAAGCCGATATTTAAAAAAATTAACACTGCAATTGCAGGTGGGCTTAGTTGCTGAACTCCTCCTGTCAGAGTGGTAGAGCTAACCTTTTCCTTCAGTTTCTAATTGCTCTACATCTCCTTCACTGGTGATAATGTGGCTAACCCTGCTGAGATGGGTGTTGACTTTGGGAGTACCTAAATGTCAAGATTTGTAATTATGATCATGGGTGTACTAAACTCACATCTAGTGAGGCTTCACTAATTGGGGCTGAAGACAAGATGGCTGGGGTCCTTGTTCCTTCTGCATGGTCACAGATGGTATGTTACCACTTCCAGGGTTAGCTACGTTTTAGATGTCATCTCTAATTTAGAATAGTGGTCTTTGCAAGGTACTTGCACATGTATAGGTGTATCTGTATATATAAAAAGTCAATTTATGTGTCCAAAAATATAACTTACATGTATAAAAACTACAAAGAAATATGTAGAACATGGTTATAAGAAATAATTGAACTCGTTTTGCAAATAGGATCAGATCCATACATCCAGAGTGCTATGACCATTGAGTTTGCACAACAGTCCTGCACTAACACTCCGAGACCTGAGGGTGACTTTTACATTCTGCTTCCTTTGGTTTTTATATTTCCAAGCAAAGTGACACAACCAGGGGTAGGAAGAAGTGGAGATATCAAACCTCCTTGTTTCTCTCTGGCAAGTTACAAGCAGTGTGTGATGTGTGATGGAGAGAAATGAATGAAATTTCATAAAGATCAAATTTCAGTGCTTTCTCTGCAGCCTGTTCTTTTCATATATAGCAATATTAAACTCATTTTGTAAACTATGATTTTGTTTTCTGATATTTTCAATTAGGATTTTCCTATCAGTAATTTCACCTATTTTTATTCTATAAAAAACTAAGTCACGTCTGAATAAATATTTCATAATATTCACATCATAGGTAATTTAGCCATTTCCCACTCTTCATACATGAAAGTACAGGTTATCTTGTATAGTCTCAGTAATAAGTGGCATCATATTTTAATCATTGCTAATTTTTCAGATAAAATTATATGTTAAGTTCAATTATTTGTTTACAAGGAATATGAAAATAATTTTATAAACAATTTTCCCCTGCAATGGATTATCTTTTCATACCCTGTGCCTTCTTTTTCCAGCCTTTTCAAAAACTTAACATGTGAAAGAACTTTTTACTTTGGGTATGTTTAGTTTGTCCTTTTTATTTTCGCAAATTTATTTTTTCTGGTTTAGCTTTCAATTTTGTTTGTGAGGGAAATTTTTTCTTTATACGATGTTTCGTTCACTTGAAAACCCCACTAAATCTTCAAAGGGCTCATGTAGGTAGGCATTCACCTGGAACCAGTAATATTTTATGATGGGCAAGTAGTAAAACAATGTTCGTTTCATTTAATTTACTGCTTTTATAGTCCCTTAAGAGAGAGCAGGTGGGAAAGGTTCTGACTGATAGGGCTATGTTTTTTAAATAAGACTTTCATATTTTAAATAAATACAGATGGGTAAGTTTCTATGAGAAAAAATGCACAAATAAAATCTAGTATCTCAAATGATGACAAAATCCAAGGGCTGGTCATTATTTTCTACAAATTCTCTACTCTGAAATCTCAAATCAGTCGAAGAGTGAATGGAAGAAATCAATTTACAAATTTATTTAAAGGTATCTTCAGGTGCGTACAAACTCTTGGATTCCATTAATTATTTTGTATCCTCCAGAAAAGGTAAGTATTCTACTGTTCTTTAGCCATTTTCTAGACTCCTACAATCCTCCATCAGTCATCTTTATCATTTTCCTATAAATTGCTCTTCTTGGCGCTCAAACTGCCAAAGAGCAAAAACTCAAGAAATAATCTGATTATTAACAATGATGGATAAACATGTGTCTATGTCTCCAGAACTCTTTCAAATCTTTTCACTGTTATCATACTAAACTGTTCTGTTGCCAGATGACCTTGGGTTTCTAGTCTCGTTTCCCTTACCTTAGCAAAATGCTTTGGGTTTTATTCTGTCATCCAGTCTTCTCTGCCAATTATTCTCACTTTCATGTAAATTTCAAACTTAATAATTATTTCATCTACAACATGTAGGTAACATATGGGGTAGTTCTAAAGAATCTATAAATACAAATTCTCTCAGAAAGTTGACCCAACAGACAAACAAATAATCGTCTAATTTTGAGTACACAAAGTGAACTGAAATACATAATCAGAATAACAGTAAACCAACTGTGTTCATAGGCCAAATTGGTGGTCTGTCAATGAGTTCAGAGATAGTAATAAAATCCAGAAAAGCCTATGTGTGATTCAAATAACTCCAGAACTTGGGACTCAGGATGTTAAAGCAGAAGATCACTGCAAGTTTGAGGCCGGCCTATGTTACATAGTGAATGCAAAAGACCTAGTTTGTCTCAAAAAAAAAAAAAAAAAAAAAAAAAAAAAAAAAAAAAAAAAAAAAAAAAAAAAAAAAAAAAAAAAAGTCAAACCCAAAAGAACAGTATGGAATGTACTTGCCTGTGATACCATTCTAAACCATGTACAGTTATAAGAGAGTCCTTCTGATAGTTACATTTATTGTGAAATCAACAGTGGACACATAGGGCACTGTGGCTTAAATTCATGAATCTGGGAGTAAGAATGTTTGGGGTCCTGATTAATGAAAATATTATTCAAATATTCTTAAGAATTGAAGAAGGTAGCAATTGAGGATTAATCCAAAGATAAAACTCTTGTGAGCCTGGAAAATCTGGGAAGTGGCACAAAGCACCTGGCTGAGTGCAACCATGATTCTGCATTGTTTGGAATCTCTACATGGGATCTGAACTTGCATGTCAGTCTGTGCACAGGGAGACGATGTGGTAGCTGGTGCATATAAACTATCTAGTCCCTGTGGCAAGTCTTGTACATCTTCTCATAGTTCCAGAGGATGTAAGTGATTAGAGCTGGAATCCTTGGCTGAAATAAACCCAGAGCAGTGAGAAATCAGAGTTCACGACGCTCTAGGTGGTGGTGTTTTAAAAATGCATCAGGATATAACACCTGCTAAGATTTGTCTTCTGAAAAGTCTTTATTCTTTGAGCATCCTCTCACTTGGGCTCCCACTTCATATTTTTTTCACTGAAAGTGTGGTACTGGCTTAGGACATACAGTAGTTTAAACCAACAAGGGAGGCAGTGGTCTTTTGTTTGAATTAAATGCAAACTGAAGAACAAGTAATTTTATTCATTCCATGTTGCCTGCAACATCACATCTCAGTTTGTTTCCAAGGTCCCCACAAGTAGCCTAAAATTAAATTGAGCACCATGCTCCTTTATGTATCCATCTACTCTGCTATCTGGACCCTGTCTTAGAATCAAATGACTGAGAATCTGGATACTACAGCCAGACTTTCTCAGTGTAAATTCTGGGTCAAATCATTTTTTTAATTTTGGGAAAATTCTTTAGCTTTTTAGAAGTGTAATTTTTTATCCCTACCATCAAAAGAAGAGTGGCAGCTAACATTGACTGCTTACCATATTCGAAGTATATTGTGCCAGACTGTACAATATCACCTCACTTCTTTTTCCTGTCATCAGTACCTCTAAGATGGGGGCACTGAGAATTAGTTCACACAGTAAGTAATAAAATTATAACTAGATGCTACCAAACTTTTGTGTGATGTGAGATATGGTTTTAAAGAGTGCCTGAAGGGCCACGGATATAGCCAAGTGGCAAGAAGCATCTCCCTGGCAAGCACAAGCTCCTGAGTTCAGTCCCTGGTACTGCAACATGAATAAATAAAAATCAAACAAACAAAAATAAAAGGGTGTCTGAGGAAAACAAAAATCCTTATGCTGACTCTCACAATAACCATAATCACCACTGAATCAAAAGTCCTACTGAACCTTTTAGACCCAATTATATCTGTAGTTTGGGTGATGTCTTGAATATAGAGATCTAATAAGTCTTAATAAGTATGTCCTTAATGAATACATTTATCTTAACTATGATCTAACTAGAAACATACAAAATCAACTTTAAGAGATTTAAAATTAATAATTCTGAGGGCTGGCCTGATAGGTCAGTGGACTAAAGCACCTGCTTAGGCAGGGCGCAGCAGCCAGGGTTCAATGCCAACTGCTTTGTGAGTCCCACCCCAGGAACATGCTGAGAAGGCAATTGCAACCGGGTGTAATGGTGCACACCTGTAATTCCAGCACTTGGGAGGCTGAAAATGGAGGATTGCTACAAGTTCAATCTATGTAGCGTGACCCTGTAGATATTGCAGACTGTCCTAAATACATAAAATAATAATAATAACAATAACAATATCAATAATTGTTAATAATAATAATAATAATAATTATTATTATTATTATTATTCTGGGCAAGCCAGACAGCTAAGCGCCTGCTTAGGTGTAGCACAGCTGCCATGGTTCGACTCCCAGTGTGCCATGCTGGACCCACCCCCAGGGTGCTCTGACCCAACTATAGAGACTGGGTGTGGTAGCACATGCCTGTAATTCCAGCACTTGGGAGGCTGAAAACAGAAGAATCATTATGTAGAATCCGATCTACATAGTGAGATCCTGTAGACCCTGTACTAAATACATAAAAAAAATAAAAAATAAAATGTATAATTCTGATGAATCCAGAGGACAAATACAAAGTAGATGCAGTAAACTTAAATTTAAAGACAAAATAATTGACTAATAAGATAGATTTGTTTTATAAAATTCAAATATATACTAACATTGAAAAATGTAAGCATATCCAGCAACAGAATATACTTACTAAATATGAAATGAAATAATGTGGTAACCACACAGGTATCTCATCAGATCAAATAGTAAGCATCACATGAAAAATAACAAGAGAAACATAGACACTGACTTAACTGTAAAACAAGGGGGAAATAGCACTAATTACAGTATACTATCCATCCTACATTTTGTACCTAGAGTTTCTACCCCTAGGATATTGATATTGGGATTAGAACAAATAATTCACATTTCCATAGAAACATAGCATAGTCTGTTAATGAAACACAGCTCCAAATGTAACTTGTTATCAACAATTTGATTTCACAACATCTTTGAAGTTAGTGGGAGTGAAGATGCCTGCCATTCTGTACGACCCTTTCATGTGCTTCCTAAAAGGAAAGTCGTGCAGCGTTTTCTTAGAAGGCACACTAGAAAGCTCATACAGCTCATCAGCTTAAAAAACCTCCATCCTAAAATTTATTTTCTTTTTATTTTTTTGCAAAAAGACTAGGAAACTTGGAAAAGCTCCTGTGAGACATGGAAAAATACCAAAATCTGCCAAGGTTAAATAAAACATGTTTTCTTCCCAAATCCTTTAAGTCAATAAGAATGGTTTCCTCTAATGAATCACCAAGAGAAAAAGTCTATTTATATTGGACTAAAATTAATAACTCTTGCGAATCTAGAAGACAAATAGAAAGTAGATGCAGAAAACCAATGATGCTGTGCTTTGAAAACCTCAAAACAAGTACTAGAGTACTGGAGAAGAATCTGAGAAAGTGGGTTTATTTTTATCTTATGTTCCTGGTCAATCTCTGTGCGCTTGGAAAAAAATTGTTTTAAATGTCTTCATAACTGGGCAAAGGTGAACCCATTTATCTAGTCAAACCTGAAAAGACTCCAAGCAAGTGAACAATGAAACATGTAAATTATTATCTACTAATACAGCTCACCCTCACAAATGCAAGTCTACATCACACATCTCTTTAATAGTCTGGTCTCTAACTTTAGGGAGAAACATCATCTATTTGTAGCTGCCAAATACTATGCTCTCACTAATTTAATAAGCAGGCACCATTTTCCCTGCCACTGAAGATTTATGTTGGTCTTTGGACAGGTTCAGCTGCCTTTTTAAATCTACTGGTCTGTGACCATCCAGGGCTTTAGCCAAAGAGAAAACGACTCCATAAATCCTCAGTGGCTGTCTCACTTTAAATTATAGTTTGAAGGTTTCAGCACTATTTGAAAAGCCTTTGAATAAGAAGAATCAACACATGCCAACACATATGTATTGGAAGTTATCCTACTTACAACAGGAAGCATTCGTCAATCTTTAGAAAGTAGACACACATATAGTCAGACATAGACTTGTCAATACCTGTAGAGCCCTGCTAGATTTATGAAGAGATGTGTTTATATTACATCATTAACTACAATATATAATATATATGATCAATGTAAAAAGACTTTGACACAAAAATATGATTACAATATTTCTGCTCTTGTTATTTCACAAACAACAGACCTACTCATTATGTCATTACTGGAAAGCAGATCACGTTGTAAGAGAATGACATGCTACTTTCCTTAAGAGTCTACATTAGATTTTGTTAAATTAGCAAAGGTGTTATTTCAAAATCCCTGAAACTTAAATGACAGGTAAAATGCAAGGAAAGAATTTAGAGATTATAAATTATCTATGTAATAAAAAAAAGCCCACAGGGTTGGCAAATTAATTCTCAAAGCCATATTGCTAGTTAAAAACTAAAAAAGGGGGTTAAGATCTTAGTAAAAGGCTTAGGATTACATCTTTAAAAAAATAGCAATTTAGGGGTTGGGGAGATAGCTCAGTAGAATATGCGCTTTCCTGGCAAGTGCAAGGGCCTGAGATCAATACCCGGTTCTGAAAAAAAAAAAAAAAAAAAAAAAAAAAAAGAGCAATTTACAAACCTATAAGACAAGAATTGAATCTTCTCATATATCAAAATTTCCACCATTCTCATATGGCATATTTACATCATATTTCTCCTACTTATCTAGCTCTTGAAGCCATTCAAGGCTCCAGTATTATGTCTAAAAAAATATGAGGTTCTTTTCCCTCTACACTATTTCATGGTGAAAATGTAGTCAGTAAAGTGAGACCAAACTCCAAAATTTTAAAAATAATTAATTTCATTAATTTGACAAGGTGAAATTATGTTCTCCATAGACAAAAATCTCCTTAAATCAAATATTTGGCAGCACTGGTACATTACACATGTGCAACCTGGCCTCTATCATGGCTAATAGCAGCATCTTGGCCAGGCCATAAGCTGCCCAGACACTTGGTTAAGCTTTGTTGTGGACCATGTTCGTGAGCTGTTTCTTGATGTGTGACATCAGAATGGGTGGAATAAATTGAGCAGATAATCCTGCCCAATGTAAGGGGCTTCACTGAAGCTATCAAAGACCTGCACAGGGTAAATGTCAGATTCAGAAAGGAAGTTATCTCTCTTGTCTGGATTGTACAAGCTGGAACAGCTGTCTCTTCCAAAGTTTAAACTCAGATGGAACATGAGTTTTTCTTAGGTCCCAAAGCTACCAAAACTTAACCATCTCCGGTACTGCTTCTTAGGTCCAAAAACATGGGATGGAAGCACAAAGTAGCTCTCTAGTTTCCTGGCTACAGGCCTTGAGATTTCCTAGCTCCCATAATCTTGCAAACTAATCCTTATAATAATCTATCTATCCACCCCTTCCCTCTACAACTGCTGGTTCTGCTTCTCCGAAGATCCTTAACAGACCTTCCACATGCAGAAGTCATTTAACTGGAGAAATCAAGGGCATTTTTAAAGTCTTAAACCCAGAAAAAATTTCTTCTCATTATTCCTTAAAATTGTATATAGTACATAGGAAGGTAAATCTCCCACAGTTGAGTTGTTTGATATAAAAATGGAAAAAATAAGTGAATTATGTGCTGAAATTTTTTCAAAAGGCTGAGCTAAGAAACAGACCAAAACTGCAAAGCAAACACTGAACCACAGTGTATATTCTAGCCTTCACTATATCTCAATGAGAAAGCTGAAATTGTCTTTAATAGTTTCGAATAAGTATCTAAGAATAGATACAATTTCTATAGTCAAGGAACTCTACTGTTAGTGCATATAACAAGCCAAGTGCAATGTTAAGAACCCAGAGTTAGCATCCCATCTCAAGAACCTATTAATTTAGGGTAAGGAAAGAAACATAAATACGCAAGCCAATACAAACAACATGACATGTAACAAAATAGCTGAGTGAACAAAATATTAACACAGGAAACAGAAGGGAAAAATCCATTCTAGGTTTGCAGTGATTCTGTGGAGCAAGGTAAGAGAGAGGAAGGTGACATTTAAGGTGAGTCTTAATTAGCATGATTTCACAAGACAGGAGGGAAGCTGGGAAATCTCTTCAAAAAAGACAAAAAAGCACACATACAAAGGTAGGGCAGTAAGAAATTGCAAATTCACTATTTGGGAAATACCAGCCAACTAACTGGTTACGTTTCCAACGTAGGTCTCTGTAGTTTGAGATAAAGTAAAATAGAAGAATTCAGCTCCGACTGGGAAGTTATAGAAAGTATATACTATGATAATCTTGCCCAGAGGTATATTTCCTAAGCTGAATGCCAGTTTCTTGATGTATGATACATGCTAATGTTTACTAGACCTTGTTTCTAATAACAACTGTTTCTTGAGACGCAGCTATACAAAGACATACTCTGACCATGGCCTCCTGTGTGTTGATCTTTTATATCACCCCGTCCCATTGTATTTCTCTCCATGAGTCAAATACCACGTTTAGGTACTTGAAATATAAGTTACCTGATGAAAGGATTATGTATAATTTTTTCCTCTACCCCCCAAAATTCTTGGGCAATTGAGATATTATGTCACATAGACGCATGTGTGTGTATGTGTGTGTGTGTGTGTGTGTGTGTGTGTGTGTGTGTGCTGGCCTGAGAAAGCAGAGAGAGAGATGGTAGAAATCAGAGGGACCACAGGTAGACAGTTTCCACTGGGGGAATTCAGGTTCAGTGACAACAAAATCAGTCCATCAGTTAATGGAGTTTTTAAAATGAAGGTATAAAATGCTCATCATGAATTTTAAGCTAATAGAAACTGAGTGTAAAATATCAATGTTGGATTAAACTGTGAGTTTTAAATTATGAGATTATGAAAGAGTTGACTCTTTGATGAATGGCATGGCCAAGTACTCTGCCTTGACTGCTCCAGGAAGAGTTCCAGCTGAGGAGAGCATTTTCTCTTAATGGGCCCTGCAAACTCACAGAGGTGGTGTGACAGCTCACAGCCCTCATGCCTGTGAAGCCATCAATGGCAGGGCTGATGAATGACTGTTTACTGTAGGAACATCTCCCTGCCCTATCAGGTGTCCTAGGGAACCAAGGGACAGAAGCTAGTGTCTGCCTTGCCCTCCACAGCTCAGCTGCCTCTGCCCTTGAGGTCCCCAGAGCCCCCCTCTCTGGCACTCCCTCATTTCAAGAGACCATTTCAAAGTGCTTCCTACTCTCTTAGCCCCCATGTACATTTTCTAACAAGGCAACTAGCCCTGTTATTGCTCAAATGAACTTCATTTTGATTTTGCTCCATTCTTTCTGCTGTGTTCAGGTTATCTTTTTCTTTCTCATTTTTTATTTTTCTTCTCTAAAACAAGTTTGTGAAACATCTCAATAGTTTTTAGAATGGTTTTCTTTAGAAGACATAAATTTAAATGTTTGACCACCTTTCCCTTTTTAAATTAAATTTAATTAACAAAATTTATTGTTAGTATTTTTAAAAATTTTCTTTAATAATTTCATATTAAAGCACTGATTTTTTATGTTGTCTTTCTGAGGTCTGAGTTTTCAGTTATTACATGTGTGACCTCCGCGTTCTTGAGTGAGTGGTGGCAGACAGGACAAGCAATCCAGCCTGGGTAACAGACAGGAGAGACATCTCTCAATGGGAAGGGTAGACTTTCCCTCTGCTTTCTAAAAACAGTCTTTTTCTGTTACTAACAGGTCTCTCAAACACATTATGTGGAACTCCCAAAAATAAACTGAATTTCAAAGAAGACAACAAGAAATTTTCCTTTAGTGATCACAGCTTGCTTCCTTGTGACACAAGCCATCTGCTTTCATGACGAGCAGGTCATGGGATAGGAAGGCCTGGCCCACGTCCTCACTAGATAAAGGACAGCTAGAGTGCAGAGTCTTGCTCTGAAGGACTTGCAGCCATCAGTACACTTAGGGTCCACCATGAGCCCCACAGCCGGCAGCAGGCAGGGCTTCTGGTGGACACCAAGTCCCCTTTCACAGTGCTCTGCAATCTGGAACCTCTGAGTCTTTTCTCACAGGTCACAAGCAGTCTCTGCACTATTTGATTTTTCTAGTCACTTTCCTCTTGGGAGAAACACTGTCTGGGCCTGATAAAAAAAGAGGTCTCTACAAAATGCTTTCTTTTTTTACTCACAGCTAAACCCCAAATGAGAAAGATTAATACTAAGTATTTCTTTAAAAGGTACAAAATTTGACTGCAAAGAAATCAAGTCACTGCATAAAAAGAAATTTCAAGCTTTTTTTCTTGGCTTTCAAATATGCGTGCCAGTCATTATCATGGGTCATAGAAAATTGGCTGCTCAGAACAGTGCTGCCGTTGCCTGTTGGCTGGTGGCAGGCTCAGAGCCTACACTGCTACTTGTCTGGTTTTTATTTTATTTTCCTTAACTACTGACCTTTACCAGAAGAAACTTACTGCTTTGCTAAGATGCCTCAGTCTATGGAGAGAGAAGAAAATTTTCTTCCCTCTCTGCTTCTCTCTTGGGAAACAAGTCAATAAAATTCAGAATTCAGAAATGTTTCAAATGTTCAAAAAAAGGGCTTGTGATCCCTAAGAGTCCTATCAATAAATCAGTTCACAGAATCTGGTAAGGTTTATTTATCTGACTGGAACTAAGGAATTTGTACTAAATCACTACATTTTTGAAATATTGGTTCTCAAATGAAAAATCAAAACAGAGAGAGAAAGAAAAAATATTTTGACCTGACATCTTAATGCAGCATTACTACAAAAACAGGGAAAGTAAAAGCTCTATTTCCGGAGATAGCTCTAACATAGAAAAAGTATGAGGAAAAGAAAAAGAAAGCCTTCTAGTTTTTTTCATTTTAGCAATGGTGTTAGGTAATATGTATCTGAAAACTGTTTTTGCTGATTATATCTAATAAATAGGGCACATTGGGATGCTGAAAAATCCAGCAGAGTTCAATTATACAAAACATTACTGATTAACTACGCTGAGAATTTTTCCATTTACTTAGACATTACTTGAAATAAACATGAAATTTAAACAACGGAGCTATCCTTGAATCAAAATTAAACTGCCTTAAAGATTTGTACTCAGGAACGACTGCATTCAAGTTTTACACTCCCCTGTAGAACAGATATCCTACTAGTTATGTTTGACATTTAGAATATGTGCAAGAATATAATTTTAAAAATACATAGACTCAGAATGTGGTAAAGATGAGAACTCCAAATTCACTAGTGAAATTCAGTTTTAAAAGAACACAAATTATTTCCACACTGCACTCATGTACAGCAACTAAAAATGCCACTTATGAGAGAATAAATCTTTCTTGAAATTTTCCTTTAAATGGATTCAAAGGTTAAAAGACACATAGTGGATGCTCTGGTAGTGCAATCGGTTAGTGCATGGTTCTTATAAAAGGCACACACTGGAAGCCCTTCAGCACAAAGGACTCCAATGTTACTTTGAGCAATTTACAATGAGCTTTAATTCACCCATTTAGAAAACCTGATTTCCATAGGGAAGGTGTAGCAATAATAAATCTTGTTCTGCTGGAAAGTCTAAGAGGCAAAAAAACAAAACAAAATCTCACCAAGTATTTGTACGTTAACTCTTTCATGTCACTGATAGCTATTTCATAAAGTATGTTTTGCCTATCTTAATAAATTATCACATTTATTCTATGGCGAACAATGGGAGCAAACTTATACAAATACTTTTTGTTCATTGAAATATATATTGGATACTTAGGATTTCATCTGGAAGACTGGGTGAATTTTATAAAACAACGTATGGCATATATCTCTTTATAACTAAAACTAAATGTACGGAAATAAAAAATACATACATTAAAAAATCCAAGGTTAATCAATAACAAAAGCAAGAGTTCTTATATGAAATCTTTTATTTTATTTCTTATTACTTTTAGTTAGAAATAACAATGTAATAGTTTCAAAACACACTAG
>PVKN010021919.1:0-15356 GCA_004027915.1 Capromys pilorides
TCCCACAGTCTTATAAATCTTTCTCACACTTTTAAACACTTCCAATGTTCTTAACCATTTTCTAAACTCATAGACCTACTTAATCTTAACAACATATAGTGTACCATACAGTATGTATTCATCTGCTAAAGAAATACATACTGTAAGTGGTGTATTTTATTTCCTTTAATATTCTTTTAATGTTAGAATTAAAACTTAATGTATTTTATATATGTTAAATTTTATAGTCAAAAGTAATTAAAACCATAATAGTACATGAATAAATATGTATACAGTACTGTACACTACCACAAAATCCTGTGATATGGCAAAAAATCCACAGTAACATATTTAGGTTGATACGTTTTGAAAACCCACAAAATAGTGATTCTACAAAAGTCTAACCACGAAACAGCGAGGGACTACTGTATTTTGATTCAGTAATAGTGGGGTGTGATGGTGGTGTTGACACACACAGATCCTGTGCAGAGGAACCACTTTTTTTTTTTTTTTTTAATGTATTTGGTACGGAGTCTCACTATGGATCACTCATCGTGATCCTCCTATTTTCAAGCCTCCCCAGCACTGGGATTACAGGTGTGTGCCACCATGTCCAGATTTGGTGGCAGGGCCAGCATGAAATGTGGCATTGGGGGTTGAATCCTGGGCCCTGCACTTGCCAAAGCAGACGTTTAGTCCGCTGAGCTATCTCGCTGGCCCTAGGAGCCACAGTTTTAAAATAATTCCTTCTCATAATAAAAGTGACAGAGTCATCTTAACCTCTTGTTGTTTAATCCTTTCTGGGTACCCAGGGATGGTATTTTACTCCATCTCTGATGTGACCGACAAGCTGCTGAGCACCTCTGGAGACCCCATCCCCACCCTGCAGGAGGACTTCTGGATCAGCAGCACTCTGACAGAGCCCGGCACTCCCCTGCGAGAGGTTCTGGAAGACCTCAGTTCCCCCGCCATGGCTGCGTTTGACCTAGCTTGCTCTCAGTGCCAGCTCTGGAAAACCTGCAAGCAGCTCTTGGAGACAGCTGAGCGGCGTCTGAACAGCAGCCTGGAGAGCCGGGGTGAGTGGGCCGTGTTGGCCCTCTATCTGCATTCTGAGCTGAGGAGCCAGCCTCCTGAGAGGCGTGGTCGTCCGTGCATGAAAGTTGTTTTTAGGGGAAGGAAGACAAGGAAAACTTTTTACTATTTTTGTGCACTCATGTCTAGTCTCCCATCATAAAGAGTCTATTGAAAAGGATATTTTTTGGTTGGCTCAGGCTGCCTTAAGGGTGGGTCTGGAGATCGAACTGCCGTTTCCTATGCCTGACTGGGATTGCCTGCACAAGTACTTAAACCACTGAGCTAACCCACAAACCCTCTATAAAGAGTCTGTTGAAAGTCTCACACTCTTAAAAGGCATAGAAGGCTTTAGTCATTTGGGAAAAATTTTTCCTGGTTTATCTTCTTTTTTGGTATTTTAGGGAAGGATCTACAAGGTGTTCAGGGTCTCACTACCAGATTGGACTCATAGTGATCCACCTTTTACAGCCTCCCAAGAGCTGGATTACAGACGCGCACCACCAGTCCAGTCTCAATTACCAGCTCAGCAGGCCTGGGTATCGAACCCCAGGCCCCTGCACCTGCTTGCAGGCACTTCAAACCGCTGAGCTATTTGGCTGGCCCTTGGTTTATCATTTAATTCAATGAAGCAATAACTTTTTTTTTAAATTTTTTTTTTATTTATTTGTTTGCTTGTTTCTTTATTTATTTATTTTATGGCTGGCTCAGCCTGCCCTGGTGGTGGGACTGGCTCAGCATGTGGTGCCAGGAATTGAACTGCAGTCCCTACAGTTGCCTGAGCTTTCCTAAGCACGCACTTTAGACCACTGAACCATCTCGCCGGTCCTGGAGCAATAACTTTGGAAATTGGTAAAAGTGAAGGCTGGGGCATAGCTTGGTGCTAGAGCATGTGCTCAGCATGTGTGAGGGAGGATCTGGGTTCAATCCCTGGTACAAAAGATTAAATAAACACATTGATTTTTTTCACAAAAAGGAATGGGTGGAGTTGCATCGTAATACTTCCTTACACCTGTTGGGTGACCGACTTACCCAAAAGCCTGAAACCATCCTGAATCTACACCAGGTGAAGGGAAGACGCAGTGGAGCATAGTTGGAGGGAGAATCACTCGTTCAGGCTAACAGTGTCCCAAAAATGTATATGGAAACATTAGAGAAATCAGAACATGAAGATACATTCAGGCAATGAGAGAAGAAAGATGTGACCGCAGTTCAAGTCTGTGTCTGAGGGCAGTATCTGGGCAAAGATTCCTCAGGAGCACCAGATTCTGCATCTGCTGCTGTTGAGTGCAAAACCCAAGTGTCACCCAGAATGGCACAACATGCATTTCGCCTTTAATACTGGAGAGGTTAAGCTGCAGAAGATGTTAAAATACTAGTGTCAGAGCCTGGAAGTCCCCCACGTGTTCCACACTCCCTTTTCATTTACTTCCAGGTCGGCGGCTAGACCAAGTACTCCCCAGTGCTGATGGCATCCGAGGGTTTCCAGCTGTTCTTCAGCAGATCAGCAAGATTCTTAATTACCCCTTTATGTCAGCTGGACAAGCTAGGTCAGGTGGGTTGCCCCCTGCCTTTCCTTCCTCCCTTACGCGGAGCACTAGGTGGGCACCAGACTTGACTTTGTCTTTCCTGTCTGCTTTCTGTAGAGACTGCGGAAGAAAAGGGCGGAGCCCCTCCCCGGGGCAGCATCACCGAGCTGCTTCAGATGTGCTGGCCGTGTCTGACTGAGGACTGTGTTGCCAGCCACACCACCCTCGCCCAGCAGCTGGAGCAGGTCCTTCAGTCACTGAGAGAGGCACTAACACTGCCAGGTACAGGCTATCTGCTCAGGGACAGGCATGCACCTTGAGGCCGAGCTGGGGAGGAGACAGCTGGGAGTGCACGGCGCTTGAGAGCCAAGTCTTAGAATGTCCCATGGAGCTCCAGCGGCCCTTTAGGTCACTAGGGCACAGTTCAAAATGGCACTTCCCTGTGACCCCTCCTCTCCTCAAAAGGTGGCTAACACTCCACTAGCTATACATGCTGTCATTCCTGTCGAGAAGCAGGTCCTTAGTAAATACGGGTTAACCCTTCCCAAGAGATTCCTGCACTTTTCATAAAGCTACTTCACCCTAGAGGCACAGGGTGAAAACCCAACCACATGCCCTTTCTATAGACTCTTAAATTCTTACTGGCTGGGAATCACTTGTCCAGATAACCAAATTAGGATTTTATGTCTCCCTTGAAAGTACAGCGTCCAAACTACATGACATGCTGTGCAGTGTATACAGAAGGCTTCATTTTACTTATTGGCTCAGGAATTGACCCAGTTCTGAATGCAGACACTGAAGCCCATGTCCCCTTCCCTACTCTAACCCCTCTCAGAGCCCAGGAGTACTCCACTGTCTTCCCTGGTGGAGCAGGCATCCCAGAAAGCTCCTCAGGCCGAGGCCCACCCCGTGTACATCCAGACTCAGCTCCTCCAGAAGAACCTTGGCAAACAGACCGCAGCAGGCAGCAAGCAGACTGACTATGTGGGCGCCTTCGTCAGATACTGTAACACCTTGGCTTCTGTCCTGCTTCAGAGTTTGAGCTCTGAGCCTGGTAAGGAGGAGGAAAGAGGAAATAGAAGTCAGAACTGACCTGTGAGCGCAAGGAGGCACAATGGTGGGCTACTGAGAGGTTCTGGGATTTAACCGTAGCCAGGGATGTCGGATTTGTAAGATTCTGTCTTGCTCATCTCTGTCCGTTTTATACCTTGCTGTGCTACATAGTTGTACAGCGTGTGGGAGTGCGCAGTAAGATCTTGTGGAATTAGTGACTCATAAATATCTCTGTCAGACCTTGGGTCCATTTTGAGACTTGAGGACCCAATAGAGATTTCAAATTTTTTGAAGTACCATGTTCTTACTTGAGTGCAGAGAGCAAGTACTAGGCGAGCGAGCATCCCTAACTTGAAAATCTGAATTCTGAAGGCCCCACCAGCCAAACCTTTCTGCACACCAAGCTGATGTCCATTTGTCTTAGTTACTCTTCTGTCATTGCTGGGACAAATACACGACACTCAAAATGAAGGAAGGAAAGGTTTACTTAGCTCACAGTTACTGGAGGTTTCAGTCCATATTCAGCTGGCACAGGGCAGAGAGCATCCAGTTCATGGCGGCGGAACAGCAACAATCATGACAGAGGCAACAGACCAACCAGGGCGCAGAAAGCAACATCCAGCATCTGTCTCTCTGTCTCTCTTTATATTACATTCAGGCTCTCTGCCTCAGCCTATCTGCCTTAGGCCACACCAATAAACCCAGCCATACTCAGACCCATAATCCCATCAGTACTAAAACACATAATCCCAGTGGATCATGACTTAAGTCTCAAACTCTAGAAGTTCCCGCCCCCTGATTGCATGAGGCTTTGCGGGGAAAACTAGACATAAACCGTAACACCATTCCACACTTGACAGCTCCTAGTTAAAATATAGGTACGCTGCAAATGTTGTGTAAATTGTTTTCAGGCCTGCACACAAGAAGTAAATGAAACTTAAAGGAATTTCATGTTCAGACTTGGGTCCCCTCATGATACATCATTATGTATATGGAAACATTCCAAAATCCCAAACACTGATGGTTCGATGCATTTTAGATTTGAGGTACTCAGCTTTTATAGCATGCACTTCATTCTGGTAATGTGAGTAAGAATAAGTTCTTTATGGCTGGACCCACCCACTAAGTGTCGAGGTTGAAGTCTTTAAAGCAGTGGTAAGGGGTAGATAAATGTGGTTGGTGTCACAGTGAGAATACACTTTACCTCACATGAATCATATCAGAATACCCTGTACATAGTTCTCCACGTTGTCTTCATGTACTTTTTATCAGCCTGGGAAACAGGGTTCTGAACTGCAACAGCCAGTGGCATCAACAAGGTCAATTTCTCTACCTTTGCAGAGCATGTGGAGGTCAAGGTAGGAAATCCTTTTGTTCTCCTGCAGCAGAGCCCTTCCCAGCTTGTGTCGCATCTCCTACATGAAAGACAAGTTCCACCAGACAGGTAGGAAGCGCCCCTATGTGGCCTGTAGATTGCATCATTGACAAACCCTCACTGGGTTGTGCTTGCAGTCACTGCAGAGAGTGGAGGGTTTCTTTCTTGCCACTGCTAACATGTCCATTGCAAATATGAGATTTATGGATGAATCTTTATATATAGGCAAAAATCCAGAAGTTTGATAGCAATAGTTGTGTAGGCTGTGGAACAGTAAATATTCTCAGGGATTGCTGGTGGGTTATCAATTGAAATGACCAGCTGGACATGGGTGTGCACTCCGGTAATCGCCACACTTGGGAAGCTGTGGCAGGAGGATCAGTGGGAGTTCCAGATCAGCTTGAGCTTCAAAGTGAGCTCAAGGCCAGCCTAAACTGCAGTGAGACCCTGTCTCAAAAAGACAATAAAATAAAATAAAAATAGGGAGTGGGGAGATAGCTCAGTGAAATGAGCACTTACCTGGCAAGCACAAGGTCCTGAGTACAATCCTTGGTACTGCAAAATCAATTAATCAATCAATCAATAAAAACTTGGTATGACCTTTGTAAGGAAGCAGTTTGTTAATATTAAAATTACAAATTCATATTCCCTTTGACCTAGCAATCCTGTTGGGGAACTTAGCCTGCAAATTTATTATACATATGAAAAATGATATATATACAACAAATCAGAAGACCCCACTATCCGCTAATAGATAAGTTATGATTAATGCACATAATGAAGTGCCTCGTAGCTATAAGAAATCATGAGGATCCCTTCTGTAGAGGGTAAGAACAGGTCTCTTTTATTTATTTATTTATTTATTTATTTATTTTTTATATTATGGCCAGCTCAGCCCACCATGGGGGTGGGACTGGCGCAGCATGTGGTGCTGGGGATTGAACCGTTGTTCCTGCAGTTGCCTAAGCTTTCCTAAACAGGTGCTTTAGACCGCTGCGCCATCTCGCTGGCCCCTTGAACAGGTCTCTTTTAGATTTGTTATTAAGCATAGAGCAGAGGAATATGTGTTTTTTTGTTTTTTTTTTTATATTATGGCCAGCTTAGCCTGCCCTGGCAGTGGGGCTGGCATCCTGTGGTTGCCTAAGCTTGCCCAAACAGGCACTTTAGACCACTGAGCCATCTCGCTGGCCCCCAGAGGAATATGTCTAATGAGGAAGTGTGTGTGTTACAAAGAGGGCAGGCATGGTGGTGCACACCTGTAATCCTAGCACTTGGGAGGCTAAGGCAGGAGGGTCGCCCCAACTTACAGCTCAGCTTGGGCTACATAGTACATTCAGTGCCAGCCAATATAACAAGATCCTGTCTAAACAACAAAACAAAACAGACTATCTTATTGGTGGTCATGATGCCACAAACCTATAATCCTGGCACTCCAGAGGCTGAGACAGGAAGATAGTAGCAAGTTTGAGGCCAGCCTGGGCTACATATGGAGTTCAATGCCAGCCTGATCTATGTAGCAAGATAGATCTGTCTCGGGGCCGGCGAGATGGTTCAGTGGTCTAAAGTACCTGCGTAGGAAGGCTCAGGCAACTGCAGGGACTGCGGTTCGATCCGCGGCACCACATGCTGTGCCAGCGCCACCACCAGGGCAGGCTGAGCCAGCCACAAAATAAATAAATAAAGAAACAAACAAACACAACAAGCAAACAAATAAATAAATAAATAAAATTTTTTTTAAAAAAAAAGATAGATCTGTCTCAAAAATAAAAAAGAAACAGCTGAAAATGCAGCTCAGGTAGGGGTGCTTATTTAGCATGTGTGAGGCCCTGGGTTCAGTCTCTGATGTTACAAAAAGGGGCAGTGGGGAGGTTGCTTTCATCTCCATTCACTGTGTGTTATAAGGTTGATTGGTGGTGTCCACGTACTCAGGTCCTGCGGGACCTCTGCTTTTCTCCCTCCAGGCTGGCAGCCCTTCTGGCCCGAGAGGGTCTCAGCCTGAGTGTGCCACAGGTTATCATCAGCTGCTGCTGTGAGCCCCTTACCCTCTGCTCCTCTTTGCAAAGCCAGCAGACGGCAGCCCTCGTGACCCAGCTGGGTGTCGTGGCACGGCTGTACACCTCCCACTTCCTGGATGACGTTCCTCTCTCTACACCGGGCTCCCCTAGGCCAACCGAGAATCCCTCACCAGAAAAGAAGCCCTGCTCCCATCCAAAGGACTCACCCCCACCAGCCCTCACCGCCTCGGCCTTGGCCTTCCTTAAATCCCGCTCCAAGCTACTGTCTACGGTGGTCTGCCTTGGGGTTTCCCAGGGGTCAAAGGTCAGCAAGCCCAGCTTGTCATGGAAGGAGCTTCGCGGACGCAGGGAGGTACCTCTGGCTGCAGGACAGGTAGCCCGAGAGTGTGAGCACCTCCTGGAGCAGTTCCCTGTGCTCGAGGCCGCCCTGCTGGCTGCCTGGGAGCCACTCTGTGGGTCCTCCGAGCAGGGCAAGAGTCTGGCAGCCAGTCTGTGTGGTCAGGCCAGTCTCTCTACTGTGCTGCTGGGCCTGCATTCTCCCCTTGCTCTGGATGTGCTCACCGAGGCCTTCGAGGCAGCCCTGGTGGCCAGAGATTGGCCACGGGCCCTTCAGCTCATCGAAGCCTATGGGCGAGACGTGGATGGTCTCAGCGATGTGAGGGACGCGGTCCTGAGCTGCGCAGTGGCGTGTGGTGAGCAGAACGCCATGCCCTTCTCTTTCCCTGGTGGTAATGGTAGCATTCACTCTCACAGGGTTCATCATCACGTTCTTGGAATGACTCTAGAGAAAAATGTCAGGTAATCTCATTGTACTGAGAGGAGACCAAGGCTTAGAGAAGTCAAGAGAACTTTCCCAGAGTGCTCAGTGGTGGAGCAGAGCATAGAACCCAAGTCTGTCTGGCCCTAGAGTGGGCATTGGTGACCGTCACCACTATTCTCAGTCATGCATATCAGGATCATGCTGAAATTCCATAATCAACAAGTAATCTGGGTACCACCCTTAGAAGCCCAGGATAAAGTTGAAGCTATGCAGCTTGTAATGATCGTAGTGATTCTTCTGTTTTTACCCTCCCCAGAGCTGGGATTACAGGTGTGCACCACCATGCCCAGTCTTGGTCACCAGATCAGTACACCCCAGGGCCAGCACAGCATGCAGGACCAGGAATCAAACCTTGGTCCCTGTATTTGCCAAAGCAGGTGCTTAGTCCACTGCACTATCTCTCCAGCCCTAGGGATCACTTTAAAACAGGAATCAATGAACTCTGTAAAGTCTTCATGCACTGTGCCATTTATCTGCATCCGTTCACATCGACCATTGCAGTGTGAGAATACATGAAAGGGTAAACAGAGCTGTACTCTAGTGAAACTTCATGTACACAATACACTGCAGGTCTGTGTGACAGGCCTGCTTTTAAAAGCTGCCCTGGAAACCAGAAGGGAGAGTGCATGTCACAGTCCCAGCAATCTGGAAGGCTAAAGCAAGAGGTTTCACGAGTTTGATCCCATCCTGGCAACTTAGTGACTTAGTGAAACTGCCTGAAAATACAACAGGCCTGGGGTAGAGCTGCATGTGAAGGCTCTGGGTTCAGTTCCCAGTACCCACCCCCATCCATGCAAAAGATTCCAAGGAGATTTTGACATTAACCAGGATGGAAAGCCAGGGACCTACCACACTGCATAAGGAACAGCAAGAGTAAGGTGTGTTGTAGGCAATGGCTTATGTATCAGGTTTGACTGCTATTCAGATAGAAGAAAACTCTTTCTGAAGAAGGCAAAGAAATCCACTGAAAGGCTGTAGCCATAATTGCTTGGAGTCTCCTTTTTGTAACTCTAAGACTATATCAATAAAATGAGTATGAGAGAGAAGATCTACTGAGTAATGAGACATCGTATCCAGGGAAAGAAACTTGTTTACCTGAGATAACTTTCAAGTAGTTGTATGTGATACAGAGTGGAAATTGCAGAAACAAAAAACTAGAGTGCCACTGGTAAATTCGAAAAACATGAAAAACTACGTCTTCCTTCCCTTTCCTGTCCTCTCCCCTCTGGTCTTCTCCCCTCTTCTACTTTCCCTTCCTCTCTCCTCTCCTCCCCTCTTCTCCCCACTCCACCCCTTTCTTCCCCTGCTCTTCTCCCCTCTCCCCTCCCTTCCCCTCCCCTTCTCACCCCACCCCTTGTACTCTCTGTCCTTCCCTACTTCTTTCCCTTCTGAAGGAACTATCGTGTGACTGTGATTAGATTTACATAAAGGAACACAGTGCACCCTTCAATAGCTCAGCTGGTAGAGCAGAGGACTGTAGACATCTCACACATAAAGGAACACAGAGTCTCATCTTGTCATATATTGGTTCCAGGTATAAAAAGTAGGGTCACACAACCCTTAAAGATCTTCTAAGTCCCTGTCTATGAGATCAAACAAGCCCACTCTTAAGAAGTAACCTGGGGTGCTGAACTCTTCCAGTGCCAGTTTTGCCACCTCTGGGTATGTTTTTTGTCTTGTAGACAAGGAGGGTTGGCAGTACCTATTTCCTGTGAAGGATGCATCTCTGAGAAGTCAGCTGGCCCTGCGGTTTGTGGATCGGTGGCCCTTAGAGTTGTGCCTAGAGATCTTGGCCTACTGCATTTCAGACACAGCTGTCGAAGAAGGACTAAAGTCTGAGCTACAGAAGAAGCAGGTGGAGCTTCAAGTGTATCAAAAGGTATGGGCCCTAGCATCGCAAGAAGGAACCAGGCTTCTCTCGTGACAGACCTCAGCCTGTTCTCGTATGGTAGAGTATTTTAAGAAGCAGAAAATGTTGGTGGTGCATGCCTGTGATCCCAGCACTCAGAGACTGAGGCAGAAGGTTCCAGATTTAAGTCCAGTGAAACAAATTTACCAACTAGATGTTAGCAGGATCCTATCTTAAAAGTTTAAAAAAAGTTAAAAAGGAAAGAAAAGGCAGGATTGGCACATGGCTGTAATCCAGTACTTGGGCTGGATTACAGCTGAGACAGGAAGATTGCTGCGAGTTTAAGGCCAAGTTACATAGTGAATTTAAGGCTAACCTGAATCACATAGCAAGATGCTGTCTCAAAAAAACAAAACAAAAAAAAGGAAAAAGGACCTATTGTAAAGGCCTTGTGACCAATACCCATATCCTGCCCCTCCAAAAGACAAATGAGCAGAAATTTAGACCTGCCTTTTGCTGTGCCTCAGACTTTTATTTTTTGCTTGTTTGTTTGTTTTTCTGAGACAGGGTCTCACAATGTACTTCAGGCTGAAGTACTCTTGAACTATGTAATCCAGGTTGGTCTTGAACTCATGGTGATCCTCCTGTCTCAGCCTCCCAAGCGCTCGAATATAGGCGTGTACCGCCACACCTTGCACCGGCATTTTTTTTTTTAATGAACAAAGAAGGCCTCCTATCTGGCTTCTATGTTATCTATTTTGATTTGCATCAAGCAAGGAGAATAATGACAATATTTGCATCAAGCAAAGGTAATAAAATTAACACTGGAATAGTGTTCTGCCATCTTTAAAGGTTTTACATGTATGAGTTGTGTATGTTTTACATACACTATGTCTTAAAGACTTTTCAATTCAAACTAAAATTTCAAAGTCACTTGAAAAGGGATGCATGGCTGCGCCGGTGTCAAAAGTGAAAGATTATTGTGGCACACGTGTATCCAGGCTGAAGAGGCTCGGGGACAAATTCAGGGCTTGTCACGTGATGTGTATGATATATACTAACTTCCTGGGTCCTTGGACCAAAACAGTCTCAAACTTACCAGGGACAGTGAAAATGAGAGGAAAAAGCTTCTCGTTTCATATCTCATCAGCAACTCTCCTGCAAAGCTAAAATGCTGCAGAAAGAGTGACTCACAGACCATTCACAGCGAAAGAGTCTCCCGTGTGGAGCTGGACAAGCTTCAAGCCTTCCCGAACTCTGCACCAGTGCAGGTCCTGATCCCAGCCGCTCATGTAGGCCTGGCTCCTTGAATTCTTCACAACTGCTCTCTTCTTCCTGCTTCTTTGCAGGTGGCCTGATTAGGGGCAGAGACTTGTTCCCAGAGGGAGAGGCAATAGTGTGATTTGATTGATTTTCCTGTCCTTCCTTAGATTCTAGGTCTGCAAGAGCCTCCAGCATGGAGTGATTGGCAGGCCCTGAGGAGCTCCTGTGTTTCAGACCCATCATCTGTCATGAGCATGATTCTAGAAGCACAGGTACCTTTCTCATTTTCTTCCACCTTCCGAGCTGCAGCTCCTTTACTGGCTGTGTGGACTCCTTTCTCTCTCTTTTTTTTTCTTTATAGCTACGCTGCATTGTCTCTCCTTTTCTTAAATGTGACATTGATACTTCTCTTAGTCAACTTTGTGGTTGCTGGGACAAAACACCCATCATCCACAGGGGTGGAACAAAGGCTCATTAACTCATGGTTATAGCCCATGGCCACCTGGGCAGCTGTGGCACCCAGGTAGGGAGGGCCCAGAGGAGGAGCAGGCTCATCCTGGCAGCCAGGAAGCAGAAAGAATGGTGGAGCCAGAGGACCAGGGAGATAGCTCAGTAGAATAAGCACTTGCCTGGCAAGCTCAGGGTCCTGAGTTCAATCCCGGGTACCACCAAAACAAAAAGAAGAAAAGAATGGTGGAGCCAAGAAGAGAGATCCAAGTTTTCGTGTCATGCTCTAGTGACCACCTCTTGATAGGGCGTGAACTTTGAACCCATCAGGGACAAATCAGCCAGTGAGTGTGGCACACCCCCCCCATCCAATCACCTTCCAATGTCCCAGATGGGACTTGAAGGGGATATTTCAAATCCAAACCATAACACAAGACACAGGTAACTGCAGAGCATGTTACAGATGCGATGATTGTGCCCCAGCTCTTGCACTCATATGTGAGGCTTTCTAGATACAGAATGTATACCCAGTAGTGAGATTTCCTTGTCCTCACCTCTGCTCGGTGATTCCAAATCCCACTTCAAATCAGTTCATTGTTCCTGTTTCGCTCTGTCCTTACCACCTTATATACTGTCCAGTTTTTCCCATTTTCCCCAAGGATGTTATCCCATTGTTTCAGTTCTCATGTTCATGATTAAAAATGAATATCTGTCCTTCACTTATGGGCCATTTGACCAATAAAATCAGCTACCTAAAATTTTTTTTTTTTAACTCTTCCAAATACATTTTGTATAGCTAACTAAAATTTTATCTACCTTTTTTAGCAGCTGATATACCATAGTTCACAATGTTAATGCTCCTGCACTTGTTCATTCATTTAGTAAGCAATAACTGAATGCAGTCGGTCACAGTGCCAGATGGCAGTAGGACAAAGTTAATTACTTTCACTTCCTATCTTGGAGTGACTCACATTTTAGAGGAGTGAGGTAGGCTGCATCCTAAGGTGGTTGCAATATACTATGTCAGGGGTCAGGCAGGGCATCTAACACAGCTAGAGAAACAAGGAATCATCTAGAAGGTAGCCCAGGGCGGAGGCATGGGAAGAATGCTGCACATACCACCAGGTTGGCATATGTGGGCCAAGTCCTGGGAATTCATCCTCTGAGACTTCAATATGGGCTGGCCAGATAGCTCAGCAGGTTAAAGCATCTGCTTAGGAGACCCAGGGCCCGGGGGTTCGAGCCCTGACCTGCTGTGCTAGCCCCATCCCCGGGGTGTGCTGAGAGGATGATTGAGACTGGGCGTGGTGGTGCGTGCCTATGATCTCAGCACTTGGGAGGCTGAAAACAGGAGGATCACTACGACTCTGATCTGTGTAGTAAGGTCCTGTAGACCTTGTACTAAATACATTAAGAAAATACATAAATTTCATGAGGTGGGGATGGTGGAGTAAAAGGGAGACAGGCTGTTTTCTCAGCATATATAGTGGTTGACAGAAGGAAATTTTTTTAAATTTTTTATTATTTATTTGGTATAGAGTCTTCCTACACAGCTCAGCCTTGTAGTGATCCTCCTCTTTCAGCCTCCCCAGTGCTGGGGTTACAGGCGTGCACCACCACACTGGTTTCAGTGGCCTTCATAGCTCATCTGGGGTTCCAGGCCCAGCATGCCATGCACTACCAGGGATCGAACCTGGGGGTCCTCCTTGCACTTGCCAGGCAGATGCTTAGACTGCTGAGCTGTCTCCCCAGCCTGGAAATTTTTTTAATTAAAACAATTTTTTTTTCCTTTTGTGACACTAGGGATTAAATTTAGAGCCTTCACATCAAGCTACATTCCTAGTCCTTATCTTTTTTTTTTTAATCTTGAGATGAGGGTCTTGCTAAGTTGCTAAACTGCCCAAACTGGACTTGAAATTGCAGTCTTTCTGCCTCAGCCTCCAGAGTATTGAGATGATAGGTTTGTGCCATCAGGTCCAGCAACCAATGTAGTTTTTTGTTTTGTTTTGTTTTTAATTTTTTAGGTACAGGAGATTGAATCCAGTGTCTTGTGCACACCAGGCAAGCACTCTGACACCGGGCTACATCCCTAGCCTCCCCCCACCCTTTAAACAATTTTTATTTTGAGCCAAGTTCTTGCTAAATTGCCAGGACTGGCCTGGAGCTTGTAGTTCTTCTGCCTTAGCCTCTCAGAGTACCGGGGATTGCAGGTGTGCACCCCCACCTGGCTTTTTAATTTTTTAGAAATCTGATGCCACTAGCTTGTCACATTCAAGTTGCTACAGTCAGGCTGTGTCCACTGAAACGAGTCAGCTCAGTTTTCCACTCTTCAGTATTTCCCCAGGGCTGACACACGGTCACTAGATGGCATCTGCTTCTCTTTCTTATAGCAGAGCAAAGAGAAAAATGAACTTAGCAGTCAGCCTGCTCCAATAATTCTCCTACCTTGCCTTGCTGGCCTGGTCTCTTATTAATGACCTCACTGTAATCCCATCCGTACTGTACTTAGCAAATGTTCTGGGACCTCACAGACTTAACACAGTGGAGAGAAGTCAGGCAAAAGTTGGAGAAGTGACAGGCTGGTAACTTGCAGGCATTGAAGCCATGTGCATTTCCTTCCAGGAGTATGAGCTGTGTGAGGACTGGGGCTGTCTGTACCCCATTCCAAGGGAACAGTTAGTCAGCTTACATCAGAAGCATCTTCTCCACCTTTTGGAGAGAAAAGACCATGACAAGGCTCTGCAGGTAAGCTTCTGGTTCTTCCATTCTTCCTCTGAGGAAGGACAGAAAGGTTAGTCAAATGCAGGGACTTTTTTCGTGCTAAATCCCACGGGAATCATTTGCAGCCACAAACCTGTTCTTTTGGGTCCCTTGGGACAAGCTGTAGTCATAGTGAGGTGTTCAGCCTTGCATTTGGTTCCAGGTGGAGCAGTGGGGTCCAGGATTACACCCCACTGTGGGCCTACCAAATCCATAGCTCCTTTCTGAAACGATGGAATTTGTGAAAATAGAGAAAGGATTCACCAAAATGAATTAATCTACATATTCCTTTTTCAAACCAAAGAAGGCTGGCCTGAGAGTTCTTTTGCAGGCCTCAGCCTCCTCTATCCTTCTCCTGCAACAGCTCCTACAAAGAATTCCTGACCCCACCATGTGCCTTGAGGTCACAGAGCAGTCCCTTGACCAGCACCCCAGCTTGGCCACCTCCCACTTCCTGGCCAACTACCTCACCAGTCACTTCTATGGAGAACTGACTTCCGTTCGGCATGGAGAAATCCAGGCACTGTACATGGGATCCAAGGTGAGGGGGAAAGACTGCCCAATAAGGGTGCTGGGGCTGTCTGTACCCCATCCCAAGGGAGCGTTGAATCAGCTTATACACAAGCATCTGGTGTAACCCCTCCCACCTGCTCTGTCAGAGCCATTTCTGCTAGGAACCTGCCTGGCCTGTGCTATATATAAAGTCTTAACAGCCCACTGTATCCCAGTTGAGTCTTGGACTTGCCATACTGTTGCTGCCCTGCCTGCAAAGAGTATTTTACCTGGACTTCTCAAATTGTCTTTGCATTTCATGGTGCCTGCTTTGTTACTGCTTCTCAATTCTGACCATGTATCAGAGTCACTTGGACTTTTTTGGGAGAGGAGGCAGGTGCTGAGACAATGTCTCACATTATACCCCAGGCTGACCTTGAACTCAGGTGATCCTCCTACCTCAGCCACCCAAGTGCTGGGATTACAAGTGCTTGGGCCACCACACCTGGCCTTCACTTGGACTTTTAAAAATACCTGTAGTTGACCTCCATCCCAAACCAGTTAAAACTTGCTTTGGGATAGGGACTGAATATCTCACCAAGGGATTCTGGTGTGAGGATTTAAAACTACTGTCTGGTCAACTAATCTGTACTAATAGAAAAGGGTTGTCTTGGTAATAACATGAAATAATTGATCCTTATAT
>PVKN010021920.1:0-15351 GCA_004027915.1 Capromys pilorides
TCTTTTTCCTTCTTCTCCTTCTCCTCTCTCTTCTTCTTCTCCCTTTACCTCTTCTTTCTCTCTTCCTCTGCGTCTTCCTCTTCTCTTTCTTCTCCTCCTTTTTTTGTCTGTCTTTTTGAGGCAGGGTTTCACTATACAGTTCCTTCTGACCTAGGCAGGCCTTGAACTTGCAGCAGTCCTACCTCAGTCTCCTCCAGATTGAGAGCCTGAACAGGGTGGTACAGCCCTTTGGGACTGACTGTCCCTAAGAGGAACAGGTCATGGATGTTAGTGACCCTTTTCTGTGTTGAGTTGAGAAATTTGCTAAAATTGAGCAACTGAGTTTCCTGATTCAAATTAAGTGCATTGTGTAGGCACATACTGAACCCATGTTCCTTCTTGAAACTCCTAATGTGAGGATATTTTGAAACGTCATCTTATTAAGAAAAAAAGTTGTGTAATCACAGCAGACCCACAGAAGGAAGAGAAAGAAACTTCCATAGCATTCAAAGAAGTGCTCTAAAATGAGTAAAAATAGGCAAAATAATTTGAGGGGCTTCCATTTCTTCTGAACAAGACAAACTGAAATAAAAACCAAGATGTATTTAAAGCTGTCAAAGACAGACTGTTCTTGTAACCATTTCAAAATGGTTTCTCTTTAAACACTGTTTCTTGAGCTATTTGAAACATTTTAACAATAACCCAGTTAGGGCACACTTGTAAAGAAACAGAAAGGGTTTGAAACAATAAAACAGTTAGTTACTTGTTCTTCTCTGACCAAGAGAGGAACTCCATTTGAAATTATGCCAGAGTCCTTGGTTACATCCTCTTGACCAAGGGGAGCGATCAGTTAGGCCACTTTTGATAGGGCTGCCATGACTCTAGGAATTTGTAATCTGTGAAGGATCATTATTTCTTAAAATGGCAACTATGAAATTAACCTCGAGGGACAACTTCCGAGCCTGAGCAGGAGGCAAAAGAAACTGAGATAAACAGATACGAACATTCCTGTGTGGTTGTTAAGTGGTAGAGGCCACAGGCTGCCAGTGCCTTGGCTTAGCCCGACCTGCTTAGTCATTCTGCTGCCCTGTCCATCCTCTCAGAAGAGAGGTTACCCCTGCTGTTGAGGGAATCAGAGGCGAAGAAAGGAAATCATTTGTCTGAGGCCACTTGCTTGAGCTGTGGATTCTGAGGGAGCACTTTTATGCTGACTGGTGTCTCCACAACATATCTCCTCCCCTATAATAACATAAGCCCAATTAAACTCATTTATCAGGGTGGTATGATTTTTAAATGTAAGTGCCCATGAGTTTGTAATTGTAGAAAAGAAAGCAGGTCTCCCCGATTCCTTGCAAAGAGGGACCAACTAAGAACATACTTTCCTTCACAGTCAGTGGTTTCAGCCTACTGCTTCTCTGCAAGCAATTAGGAGCCATGCATGGGCGTGCATACCTGCAGTCCCAGGGCATATCTCTACTCAGAGAAGTCAGCAGGGTGATCACATCCTTGGGTGGTTTAGCAACTTACTTAGACCCTGTCTCAAAATATAAAATAAAAGGGGCTGGGGAAGTAGTTCAGTGAGAACAGCATGGGCTCAGTCCCTGCTACCACCAAAACCAAACCAACCCAGCCCAACCCAACCCAGCCCAACCCAACCCAACCCTAATCCCTCCAAAATGAAACAAAAAGCAGTTATATAAAGTAATTGCAACTAGGTGATGAATAACTGGTGAGTGAGGCTTTACAGCAAGTGTTTTCTATTTCAGAAGTGTAACAATGTTTCACCTTAAAATGAACTTGTGATGAAAGGGTGGATGGGTTATATACATGTCCTGTGTGGCAGTGTATACCAGTCTACATGTGCACAAACACGGGCGTTTACATGGCTGTTACCTTTCAGGAGCTCCATTACTTGTATTCTTTCACGTTTCCACATCAAACGAGTATGGTTAGTTAGCCTTTTGCCATTCCTCCTAGCAGGGCAAGTGGCCAAAGATTTGTGGCCTTTGGGAAGGCAGAGGGAATTAAAGCAGGTGGGTGGTGGTGATGGGAACAGTGACAAGAGGTTTGGTGTGGGCCACATCAGTGGTAGCAGTGCTATTTCCTTTCCTTGGCAGGGCCAAAAAGTGGGCAGTGAGCAGGCCAGTTCCAGCTGGCACTGGCTTAGTGTGTACAGGCCACATCTGCGTCACTCCCCCTTCCTGCTCCCTTGGTCCTTCTTGCCTTCAGGTACCCCTGCCTGATGGTGGGACCTTAGTGTGTGTTCAGTTCTCTGCAGTGAGCTCTCTTTTCTTTATTAAGATAGGGTCTCACTGTATTGCCTGGGCTGGCCTCAAACTCATGGTGATCCTCCTGGATCAACCTCCTGAGTGCTGGGATTACAGGCATGTGCCATCACCTCTGGCTAACTTTACTTAATACAAAAGTAGAGAGCTGGCATGTGGGATGTTGGGGTATTCCTCTCCTAGATTGTAGGGCATCCTATCCCTTTGCTGCAAATTGCATGCAATACCCCCCACCCACTTTAAGGTTAATTCCTTTCCATTTTGTTAACTTTATGAGTGTTTGCATTTAAAACTATGTCAACCTGCATGTGTGTGTGTGCGTGTGTGTGCATGTGTGTGTACATATGTGCATGTTGCATTAACTTAGCAACTTTGAAGAGCGAAGTCTAAGAATCATGAATGTTGGGGCGATCTGCTGTTAGACTTGGCACCCTGGCCAGGAGCCAGCGCGTCGTCACTGTCTGGTATTGAGCAGACCAGAAGTGATGCCTTTGCTCTGCTCTTGCAGAGGAGGTATAGCTCAGGGCTTGCCAACCTCAGGAAGAGAAGGGGAGTAGAGGGTAGAATTACCCAACTGTGTGGTTAGGACCATGGCAGCAACTGGCTTGCATATTTGATAAAAGGTCTTGTGAAACCTCACTGGAGAATGGAATTCTGTCTTGGCCAAGCCTTAGCAGTTCTGAATGGAAATAAGCCTAGAAGCATCAACAAGTGGACCAAGCAGAGTAGCTTCAAATGGCTGATGCAGAAAAGGATTCTGTGGGGCCAGGGAGATAGCTCCATGGCACAAGTGCCTGCCTGGCGAGTGCAAGGTTGTGAGTTCCAACCCTGGTCCCGCCAAAAAAAAAAAAAAAAGAAAAGGATTCTACTTCTCTTTATGTTGCCTATTAATAGCCCAGGACGAGCAAGCATATTGTGGGCAGATAACATCCTTGAGAAGGAACTAGGAGGGGTAGTGGGTGAGGTGACGGCAAAGTATCAGACTGTTGACTAGAGTGACAGGATGCCCAACGCCTACCTTTTCTCAGGCCCAGTGCTGTTGTGGGCGGATGCCACTAAGCCTGCAGTCACAGACAGGGAGGGTATATGTCAGAGGAGGGTGTGCCCAGAACATAATAGATGTTCAAAAATGTTTCCAGAATGAGTGCTGATGCTCTATGTTATGCAAAGGATAGGAGGGAGCACAGAAATTGAACTTCCCTAAAGAAAAGGCCTTGATGTCACAGTAGATGGTAAATTAGGAAATATTCCAACATGGTTAAGGAAGATTAACTAAGAGTTGAGGGCCAATAGGAAAATGTTTTCCAAATGTTTGTCTTAACTGTAAAAAAATGTTTGGCAAACTCCCCTTCCCCCTAAGTTGGAAGTGGTTTGTTTTTGTTGTTTGGGCAGAAATAAATATTTGCATTAGACCAAATGTTTGGGGCAAACAGTTCTCCCCCATTCCCAGGCTCTGTGAGGCTCTGTGTTGGTCAGAGGGGATATTTCATGTTGATAATACTCATTCCTTTTTTGGCCAAATGAAGGTAGTTGGGGACATGGTCTTCACATGCTTTTCCCATCACTACTAGCATGAAGCTGAGCAAATGGAAAGAAGACAGGAAGCCAAGCAGTGATCCCTGCAGACCTAGGTATGGCTGATGACCTGGCGTTGGAAGGATGTAATCATTAAAGGAAAGTTGCCTTTATGCTCACAGCAGGGATGCTGGATCTAATTAAGACAAGGAAAACGTATGTTAATGGGAAGGGAAAAGTTCTAAACAGTTGATTCTGTAATCTTTCTGAAGAGGAAAAGGCCAATGTGATGGGGCTTTATGGGTGATGCCAGGCTCTCTGATATATAATAATTAGTAACCACTGGTTATTCTGCTACATACTCATTCTCCAAACCACTAACCAGTGCTTGGGATGGAATGTACCAGGCCTAGATATTTGCCCCAGATGTGTTCTCATCAGTAGTATCCAATTAGAGGGAATTTTCAAAATTAAAGCTTAATTCTCCATAATAGATAGCAAAATATAAATAAAGGAAGGAAAACCCTCATTTTCTTGGCTGGTTGAGTGGGTTACCAAGGTGAGGACTGCTCTTCACAGTCCCTTTAAGGACACCTTCCAGTTTACATTTTGGTAACCACTGGGTGACTGTCTGTGTTATATACCAGGATGCCCAGTGTGCTTGCTAACCTTTTTGGTAGCTTAAAAGCATTTCAGGAAGACTGTGGTGGAGAGAATATTTAAAAAGCCTAGGAAGAGTCGAGTTCTTTCTGAGGAAGCGCTGAGAAGTGAGCCTGGGTCCTTGCAGTTTCTTTTGCATCGCGAGGGCCTATGGGTTCTAAAAATCTGTCGGGCACATGAGAGTGTGAAGGTTCAATAGAAGCAAAGTTCTGATGGAAAAAGCCATAGGTTAGCCGTGCCTCTTGCCTAGTATAAAAAAATCCAGTATTGAGTTGGACCACAGTGTAGTGGGTATTATGCTAGACTCTGATACAATAGGGTGGGCAATGGGCATCTTTCCAAAACAATAAAAATTAGCAAGCTCTTTGCAGCCATTCTTTTATTTCATTTTTCCAATCCTGTGATTTTCTTTTCCTACTCTCTATAGAGATGAGAAATCTGAGGCTTGGGCTGTGAGATAGCTCAGTGGTCTAAAGCGCCTGCTTAGGTAAGCTTAGGCAACTGTGGGGACTGCGGTTCAATCCTCAGCACCACATGCTGTGCCAGCCCTACCCTTAGGGCAGGCTGAGCTGTCCGTAAATAAATAAATAAATAAATAAATAAATAAAGTTCCAATTCTTAAAAAAATCTGAGGCTTGAGAGGTGAATCTTAGCCTATAGTACTTGACTTGACTAGTTCTAGATCCTAGGCCTGGAACCAGACCCCATCTGATAGTTTAGTGGCATAAGTACCCCTTGGCTTGGCACGTGCGAGATCCTAAGTTCAATGTCATCTATAAACAAAAATAAAAAAAATCAAAACAACAAATATATATATATATATATATATATATGCACACATATAGTGTGTGTGTGTGTGTGTGTGTGTGATAGTTAAATAGGAGTCGTTCTAGTTTTTAAGATTTTAAAAGTTTTGCACAAATAATATTCATCTCAAGAAAAATCCAGATCCAGGCATGATGGCACAAGTCTATAATCACTAACACTTGGGAGGCTGAAGCAAGAAGATCATCATGAATTAGAAACCAGCCTGGACTACATAGTGCGTTCAAGGTCATCCTGAACTACATAGTGAGACCCTGTCTCAAAACATACACACACGCACATACACACACAGGCAATGCACTAAGAAGAAAGTCCAAATCTCTCCTCTCAGGTGTGTGCCATTACTACCAATCCCACACCAGGAGATGACTGCCATCAGCCTTTAGGTGGACATTTTCCCTGTTCTCTGTATGTGCATGCATATGTGAACAGAGAGATACAATTTTGTACAACCAGGATCCTCATTTACATGCTGTCCTGCAGCTGCTCTCAGTAGTATGTTGCATGGCTTTCATGTACCTATGTTTATAGTTTTCTGTGGAGTGAATGAGTAGTAGAAAAAATTGTGAGAGCTTCAGGAAACCCAGTGTGTTTCAGTGGAAACACTGAAACTAGACCCTTAGGAGTTATCCCATTCTAAATAAATCTGTGTCTTTGACTGGGTTTGATCAGTTTTATATCTAACCAAGGTCCCATTTAGGTAATTTATGTTTCCAATATTTGAATATGTTTTATATTTGAATATGTATTATATGTAGGAATGGCCTACCCATTGTATAGTATATCCATCTTTATATTTATTTTCAAGACTTAATTTTTTTCCCTATGGGAATATCTGCCTAGTAACATTTCCCTCCCTTTGGGAAGAATAGTAGTAATTTCTGAAATAAAGTTAAATGACCCTAGAGATGTCTAACGTACGTCTTCTAATGAGAATGGGAGATATTATATGTGATGTGACATTTTTTAAACCTGTGGGATCTAATATTCCTCTTCTCTAAATCACCAGTCATTTCTGGTGTTCAAAGCTTGGATTAGGAAAATCAAGGTTGAACTGAGTCAAAGACTTGTCAGTGACTCTTTTTGCCTGTGTAAATCAGGCAGGAAACATGGACTCAGAGAACAAGCCGGCAGCTTATAAAGAGGTCTTACCATTTCTCACTTTCGGCCATCATCACCACCCATGAGTTAGACCTAGCAGTTGTGGTGTTTGTTACTCTTTTAGTTTGAACAAAAAGTCAAGCTCAGAGAGGTAAAGCATTTGCCAAGAGCATATAGCAAGGACCCGCTTCCCCTTTTTTCCCTGATGCAAACCCATGGTGTGGTTCCTACATCTAAGGGCATTGATTGCACACTGCACAACCCTTACTGTCACAGAGGCAGGAGATGTGCATCCTGAGGAAGGCACACCCCTTCCTAATCCTTCTGAGGTGCTGCATGTGCCAGCGCAGGCTCCACTCGTATGTCTTTTGCTTATGTCTCTATGTTCTCCTCTGGAATCCTGTCACTGTTCTGTCTTTGGTAACTACTTTGGTTGAAAGTTTGCATGTGATTTACCTCAGTGAGGATGACATGGTTGAGAACTGAAAGCTCAAATTACAATAGTACAGTACGAAATGAGTTCCAGGTGTTTGTTCCCCACTTCGCCTCCCTCCAAGATAAGCTTGGCATGAGGGCATGGTCCAAAGCCCAGAGTCTTCAATGATTTTGCAACTATTGGAGGAGCCAGTGACGTTTTCTTCCTAGAGACATTTATAAGTGTGTGGCTCACACTGGGGTACTTGCGGCTGCCTGGAAGCAACAGAGTAACATGGAGAAGGCTGCCCTAGTGCTCAGGGCCTGCAGCTCAGTTTCATCTCTGATGCAGGAAGGAGCTCATTGCATTGGAGCCTGCGCATCCTTCCCTGGAGGAGGCACTGAAGTCTGAAAGAGCCCCCCAAATAAAGGTGAAATGCCAGGGCAGAAACAGGCTCCTAGGTCCCAGGTCTATATCTTAGAGCTCGACAACCCTAGTAACACGGACTGTGTGGGTCTGTGTGGGTCTCCTAGGCCTACTCTTAACAAAGTACTGCAAAATGTACACTTAACAACAGCAGTAATATATTGCATTGTAGCTCTGGAGGCCAAAAGTCCAAAATCAAGGTGTGGGTAGGGTTGTGCCCTCTTGGCAGGTGTTAGAGGGATCCATTCCAGGTCTCTCCATGGCTTGTAGATGACCATCTTTTCCCTGTGTTTCTTCATGTCATCTTTCCTCCACTGTGTCCATGTTCAGATTTCCACCTGTGTAAGGATGCCAGTCAAGTCACATCAGGGCCACCCTACAGACCTACTGAACATAAAGGTCCTAGTTACAGATGAGATCACATTCTGGAGTACTGGGGTTAGGACTTCAACATCTGCATCTTGGAGGGACACAGTGGAGCCTGTAACAGGCCCTGGCTGTGATGAACTGAGGGGAAGCCAGGAGTATGTGGTTTGTCAGTGGCCCAGGAGCTTTTTTGAAGAGCCAGGCATGGGGACAGATGCCTACAGGACTCAAGAGTGCCAGGTTTCTGAGTGTCTCCTGAAACCATCTCGAGATCAACCTCAACTTGGCCCTGCAAACAGGACTCTGCTCTGTGTGCTTCAGCAGTTTTTGCTCTATCAAATTTTTCTAGTAATGGAGAGTTCGTGTCATCTCTTAAGAGTACAGCATGCTTTGAAATGCACATATGTATGTGTGTGTGTGTATATATATATATATATATATATATATATATATTCCTTGCCCCACCCACTACATTATAAAACCCCTGAAAGCTGAAAGCTGAGGTTGGGGCCTTAAAAAAGTAAACGCTTTGAGCCTTAACAGATGGCGAAGGTATCCCAAATCTATCTATTAGGCCAAGTGTATTGACATAGTATTAGCCATTAGGGTTTTTTAGTTTTAGTTTTGTCTTTTTTTTCGGGGGGGGGGGGGTGGTTCTTGGGGTTGAATTCAGTGGTGCCTTACACTAAACCATGTCCCCCTGCCTTGTTTTGTTTTGAGTATTTAGTACAGGGTCTTCAGGGTCTCACTACGTAGATCGGACTCGTAGTCTGATCCTCCCAAGCACTGGGGTATGTGCCACCATGCCCAGTCTCAATGCTGTCTCAGCACACCCCGGGGGTGGGGCCGGTGTGGCATGCTGGAGATCAAATCTAGTCCCTACATCTGCTAAGCAGGTGCTTTAATCTGCTGAGCTATCTGGCTGGTCCTTCTTTTGTTTTGAGACAGGATCTTATGGCCTTGAACTTTGTTTCTGCTTTAGCTTCCCTTACCCCCACTTTAGTCATGCACATTGTGCCTTGGTAGTCACTGGATCCTGCTTCTGCTCCTTGCTGACTTCCAGGATAAATAAATGCAGCACTTTCTGCTGAGGGGACCCTTCTAATAGAAGATGTCTGTAATGCCCACTGGAGAGCTAAAGCCAGAACCCCAGCCTCCAGATTCCTACTTTTTACCACTGTTGAGCAGAATCTGTTAACCAGTGGGAGCCATGGTGTTGTTCACATCTGGTGAAGCTCAGAGACAGTGGCCTAATAAGTTGCCAGAACTAGGATCAAGACACCTATTTTTTTCTCTTTGAGGTTTATATTCTCTTATTATTAAGTGCACGGAAGTAACATGTTTCAGTTCCCACTGACAGTGCCGTCAGTGACTGAAAAATTGAAGAAGGGGAACTACTTCCAATGCTGCTTGACCTCTTTGAGCTACGTTTTCTTGAGCTGCGTTAAGTGTGTGGGTTGGCCCAGGTGATCTCCAGCTCTTTTCCCTTTTCAATATTGAGAACTTGCTTCACTGGTGTATTTTCCACTGACTCATTCAATGGAGGGTATTTGCTAATGGACTCTAATGTTTATTTAAAGAGTGGGCATTATACATTAAAAAATGAAAGAATACCCCAGAGGAATTAGAGCCAAGATGGGTTACAGTTGTAGTAGTAACAAACAGTACAAAACTCCACCGCTGCTCTCTGAACTAATGCCTGCAATCTAAGAAAGGAAAATGCATGATTCTAGTATTTTCTTTAGTGGATTATAGAAAGGAATATTAAATCAAAAATAAAAAAAGCCAGTTTGATTATTTTGTACTGTATTATCTTAATAAACAGTCTTCCTGGAAAGTTTAAAAATACACGCTACACCATCTGGCCAAAGAAAACAACAAGTAAATATTGTTGAGAAAATGTAACAATTTTCCGTCTAGACACGAGCTACAGAAACATTGCCATGTGGGTATGAAGATGTCCCCCGAGCTGCTAGAGCATTATCAACTTTGCACGGTTTGTGGCTGAGACACTGCTGGCACCTGCAGGGAAGAGGCTGGAGACATGGCCAAGTGCTGCTGAGGGCTCCTGTGGGCTCCTGGCAGGTCCTTAGCTACCTCCTCATTCTCTCACAGTTCGGTGTACATGTCTGCTTTATCCTCACAGGCGACACACAGATTTCCTAGTGTAGAGTGATGTGGTGAGGACTTCTGGGTCTTTCTGTTACTTTTCTATAGCTGCATGGGACGGAAGGTAAAGGCTGGTGATTTACTCTTAGACTGTTCAAACTTTGTTGCTAACTTGCCAGAGGCCACAAGACTAGTAATTTAGCCTCTCTGTCTTTATCATCACATGGGGATAATGCCCCAAGGATGACAGAGATCCAGGAAATAATCTAAATGAAATAGTCCAGATGCAGACCCACTGCATGTAAGCACTTAGCATTTAATAAAGGAAACATTTCAAATTAGTGGGGAAAGAAGGGTTTACTCAGGAAATGGTGTTGCGATAACTAGCTGACTAATTGTTGGGAAAGATACAGGGTTAGATTCCTACTTTATTCTTTACACTCCCATGCTGATAGGAGTCTAAATTGATAAGTTTTTCTCAAGGACAGTTTGGCAATATATACATCAAAAGGCTGAAAACCGTGCAACCCTTGACCTTAAAATTCTATTTCTAAGACTTTATCTTAAGGAAGTTAGTGTAAAAATGATATGAAGGAGGTTTGTTTAGTAGACTATTTACTCAAGAGAGATTGGAAACAACTTCAATGACCATCAGTAGAGTATTGGAGTAAACCTTGAAATGTTCAAATAGTGGACTTATAAGAACCTATTAAAAATTATGGGAGTCTACTGGGCATGGTAGCATGTTTCCGTAACCCCAGCACCCTGGGAGGCTGAGGCAAGAGAATTGCAAGTTTGCAGCTAGCCTGGGCAGTTTAGGGCAATATCGTTTCACAATAAGTAAGGGATGGGGATCTCCCCCACCAAGTGCTCAAAAAAGTGAAAAAGAAAAAAATTGCCTGATGTCATGGTGTGCATCTGTAATCCCAGTACTTGGGAGCCTGAGACAGGAGGATCATGGTTAGTTCAAGGCCATGCTGGGGTACATAGTGAGTATGAAACCAACCTAAATTACAAATGAGGCCCTAACTAAAAAGAAAGAAAGAATAAAAGAATGAATTATGGGACTTGTGTGCACCCGTATAATCCCAGGATTGAGGAGATTCATGCGGGTGGATTACTTGACAGTTGAAGGTCAGCCTGGGATAACATAGAGGGTTTGATGTTATCCTGAGCTAACATGGAGGGAGGATCATAACATAGTCAATAGGAGTTAGGAAAGCCTGCATTTTGTAGAGTGAGCATGCATTAAATACAATTAGAGAGTTGGGAGGCAAGAAACAGGAGGATCACTATGAGTCAGAACTGCATAGTGAGACCCTGCACACACACAAAAAATACAATTAGAGGAACCAAGACATTTTCTTTGGGGAGTGGGAGTGACAGTTGATGCTTTTTAAGTATGAGGTCATTTGAAGATTGCATAAATAAAAATGCTTAAAAAATAAGCACACCACGCCTGCTGGATCTCAGTGAGGCCTGCCCTCCATTGCATTTCACCACGGCAGTCGTGTTACCGGAAGGATCCTTGAAATCTCCTTGGACCCATTTGTGGACTGACTGGTTTGATGGAATGTGTGGATACATGCCTTTCTGCATCTAGCACACTTTTTGCCTGCCGCATGGTGACACACCTTTATATTTTAAGTGTGAGTTTGATTTCTGGGAAAAGGCTGCCTTCCTTTATTGTCTGGCTTGGTGCATAAAGTAGGCCACCTCCTCTGGTTGGCCATTTTGGAACTGGAAGTGGGAGCAAGAAAGAAGAATGAGCAGAAGAGTGAATGGGACCTTCTGAGCTCCCTGGGGAGAGGTGGGGCTCACCAGGCACATGCTTTGTTAGGTTGGGCTCTCCTGAGAGTGCAGGTGTGTGTTTGCCTTTACAGTAGCCACCACGGTGCACATAAAGGTAAAGTGACATTCTGCCAGGCGTGGTGCCACACATCTATAATGCCAGTACTCAGGAGGCTAAGGCAGGGAGATCACTGGCAGTTTGAGGCCAGCCTGGGTTACATAGTGAGTTCAAAGCTAAAGTGAACTACATAGTGAGATTTTACCTAAAAACAAAACAAAACAAACACAAAAAAACCACCCAGACAACAGCAATAGAAATGACACTTGGTGGGGAGTGAGCACTGTTTGTTGCTTGATGAGCTCATGAGCTGATGAGGCGTTGACTCCCTAGAATCCTGTCACCAGTAATATGCCCAGTGGAAGCTGGATTCCCTTAGTGCCACTTGGCAAGCTAATGAGCAGCTAATGAGCAGGGCTGCCTGAAATCAGAGTCTGGGGAGCTGATAAGCTTGAAGACCTCCTGGGTATACAGTGCTAGGCAAAGCACTTTAGGAATTCAATAATGAGAGACCTGCTCTTTCCTTTTGGGATAGATAGTCCAACGTGACTGAAGGAAGGACAATTATGTGACCAAAGCATGTGGCTCAGTCACCATGCGATACATTAGGGGTCATTGTCTTGTGAAGCATCGGTGGGCATGGGACCCAGCCCTGGCTGGTCAGAGCCTTGATTCTCTGCTTGACCTCAGTGCTGGTTCAGGAATAGGGATGTGACTCTTGGGTCAGACCGGGCTGCCCTTCTGCTGCTGCGGTTGCCCTGTGGTAGGTGGAAGTCTGGAGCTGCAGGAGGCAGTTGCCACAGTCTGTATGAGGATAAAGGCCACACAATGTTGAGCCTAAGGCTGGTGGGCTGGGAGGGAGAAAAGGGAGGAGAAACAGAGGATAGAGGGGCTGGCTGAGAGGGAGCTTCCTATCACATGGATCACATTTGGGCTCCAGTATCCTGGGAGCCAGAGGTGTAGCCCTGACTTCCTGTTTGAGCACACCGAAAACTTGACTCTTGTAGTTGAAAAGTCCTGACTTTAGCAGTGTGAAGCCACAGGGATGGGGGATACATGCACACCCAGAAGAGTGGGCACGGATAGGGAAGAGAGGATCCCTCGAGTCAGGAAAGCCTCATGTGAACTCGTGTCCCAGGCTTTGTACCAAGGCAGGTGCGTTTGATGTTTGCCACAAACAATGAAGTCTCCAGCCTCACTGCCCTTGTGGGAATCTAGCTGTAGAAGAAAAGAACAAAAAAGAAAAAAATAAAAATAAAAATCAGGAAATATATAAACAAATATTCCAGTTACCATGGAGATATGAACCTAAGGTGTTAGGAACAATAGCTGTGTGTGAGTTCGGAAGTGGATTCTGTCCACAGGCCCATTGGCTTGGTCGCAAATGTGTTTCCTTGTTGAACCCTGGACATGCCACTAAAATCATTATGCAGCCATCTCCTCCGGGCCTGGGCGGCGCCTCCCGTCAGCTGTGGTTTTATAACTAGAAACCTAATTCAGGCTTCCTCTCATACTCCACTTGGGTGGACACTATCTATCTATCTATCTATCTATCTATCTATCTATCTATCTATCTCTCCCTATTTATTTACTTAGATCAGAAAATACTTATTGAGGGAAAGAAAGCTTCTGTCTGAGAGAGAGACAGAAGAGGGGCTCAAATGGGTCCCTCTGGACACTATGATCCAGTTCCACAGGTAGCAAATTGGAGGCCCAGAGAGATTCCTAAACTTTCCAGAGGTTATAATAAGGAATAGAAGGGCTGGGATTTTAATCTAGGCTCTTAAGTCAGTGTCCTCTCCTACTTCTTCTCTTGTGGCACTGGAGGTTGAACTCAGGAATGAGGACCCACATTTAAATTTGGAGATAGGATTGAGAGGCCTGGAACTTGTAATCTTCTTGTCTCAGCCTCCCAAGTAGCTGGTATTGCAGGTATCCAATATTGTGCCCAGAGAGTCAGTGTACTTTTAACCGTTATGATCTACCACATTATATTGGTGAAAAAGATCAATAAATGTTGCTACTTACATTATATATCTTCATTTAGTCCTTTCTTGCCACATACCTATTAGGTAGGTTTAAGTGGTTAATGTCATTTTATAAGTGAGGAAACTGAGGTACAAAGAATTTGGAATGTTTCCTAAATTCCATTGTCAGTAGGTGTGGTGAATTAACTAGGGGGCACCTTGTAATACCCAGCAGAACTGAATCTGTGATTCTGGGTGTGGAAGGTCCAGGGTTGCAAACATATGTGTGAAGAGAGATCTAGAGATCCACTACTGTGCTGTGGATTCTCCTGGAGAAGCCGTCACCCAAGTTTTCCTGACAGGAACGCAGCTGTCCTCATCACTGGCAGAGCTTGGGTGCTCACTGTCGCTGAGGATGACTACAGTGCTTTTCAGGAGAGCTCTGGTCCTTACCTGGAGCATCAGTTCCTGGCCCCAGTGCTGATCCTTCAGCCTGTTGGCACAGATTCTTCATTCCACTGGTGCAGATTTTCTGGCTTCCACCACTGACCTCTGGGCCTTCCCAGGGCAGATTGTGAAACAGACTTGCATGAGCCATAGTGGTGAGCTCTGGGCCTCCAGCAGGACTCGTGCAGGGCGTTGCTGTGGGATCCAGGCCGGCCGCGGAGTTCTTTCGCTCTCTAGTGGGTGGACAGATCTCACGCACTGCATTTGACTCTTTGGGTGAATACCAAATAACCCTATAAATTATGTGTCCTGTATTAAATCGTTTACCTTGTAAACCCTGACTGTAACAGAAGGAGACAGAGTATATTTTGGGATTTTTTTTTTGTTTTAGAGATGGATTTGAAATGCTAATGAGCCTTAAGTTTAATTTGGAAGCCTAGCATGTGAGTGATAACTGTAATGTCTAAATCTGGCTTTCATCAATCGTGATGTTCTTCATGTCTAGATTTCTATTAAAGAAACAGATCAGGAGAGAACAGGGTGGAGTGAGAACAATGGCAACCTGAGTGGTGTGCTGTGGGAAACTGTGTTCCGGAGCTCACCACCATGGAAGGGAGCAGACAGTGTCAAAGGAAACTATCAGGTTGAAAAACAAAATTACACCATTCACTCTATGTAAATGAGTTCCTTGGTGAAGAAAAAAACCAAATGTACTACTGTTTGTGGGCTGTGTGGATGTGTTACAAATGCTCTGAAATGGAGTGTGTGTGTGTGTGACAGTTTTTCTTTTATTGAAGGCCCATTGCAAGACATATTCAAACTCCTCAAATTCCCCAAAGCTCATGAATTGGTTGGAGAACAAAATGCATGACTCATTTTCATCTGAAGATGCAGTGACATCTGCCTGATTAATTTCTGACCTGGTTTTCTTTTTTTGAAACTGTGTTTCATTTAGAGCTTACAGTTTGAAATAGGACATATCTGGGGACTGGTGGCGTGGTGAGCATGGGGTGGCGGCCTGTGTGTGTTCAAAGTTACTTATTTTGTGCTTATATATAGTAGGTTTAGTAGCTATATAATAGATGAAACCAGAATACCTGAATTTTGCTTTGTGCCAGGGACACTATACAGAGTGGGTCTTCTATGTTTTTTATTGGAAAAGGGATCCTATCTGTTGTATTCCCCTTGCCTACACCATGTCACACCCAGGAATTGAACTCAGGACTGTTGCACTGAGTTGTACATCTTCAATCCTTCTGTATTATTATTATTTTTTTAAATTTTGAGGCAAGATTCTCACCAAGTCGCCCAGGCTGGGCTAGAACTAGAACTTCTTTTCTTTTTTTCTTTCTTTCTTTCTTTCTCTCTCTCTCTCTTTCTCTCTCTCTCTTTCTCTCTCCTTCTTCT
>PVKN010021921.1:0-15355 GCA_004027915.1 Capromys pilorides
ACTACATTAAATTTCACAACCTCCAACACAGCTGATACATCTATCCAACCTTACAATCTATATTTTTTCTTTGAGAGTGCCACATGAAGCAGTTGATTTATATTTACAGGCCATTCCATGTAAAAATCACATTTTATCATAGCTGGCAGCGCAGTGTTTGAAAAGTGTGAAGGACTTCACATTGCAATAAAAATGTCCAGTATGCTGCTATCATAAAATACACTTGGAAATTAAGAAATATGATCAAGTATGCATGGAATATAATAAAGAATGCCTGCTCCTCCTAACACTTCCATAGTCATGAGTTCCTGCTTGCTCTTTTGACTGAGACCTGTGGTTTTGCATTTCATTCAAGAGCTGTGCTAGAGAAACCTTATTTCAGGACTCTGTCACTGGTGTCCAGGAAACTGGGGAGCTAACCATTGGCCCAGTACTAGCTGTGTGACTGTGGATGGTCAGTGAACCTTTGTGGAGCTTGATTCTATGCACTGTGACATCCTCATGCCTATATTTAGTAGTGGAGATAGTACCCCACTCCACAAATGCTGTGATAACAAATGAATTCCAGTATTTGTGACTAATAAGAAACCTCCCATGACTGGGAAGTGTGAAGGAGCCATCCATAGCTCTGACAAACACTATTCTCCCCATCATTACAGAATGGATTTATTTCAAATTTTCTGTACGGCACCAGTTCAACCTGGGGGCCTCCTGCAATGTTCCTACAGCTATGGTAGAATCAGGATCTAGAAAAAGGACCAGTGGGGACTCAGAATGATGAGTCCCTCACCACCAGTTACTTTGTAAAAAATATAACCAAATAATGGGAGGCTTTTAATTTTTCTGCAAGTCTCTTTTATTTCTGCTCTCAGACAAGAGTCACTATTATCTCTACAGAGCCTCCACCAGGTACCCCATGTACTCTGAAAAAAGAAACAGCACAAAATGAGGTGAAAGCCAAGGAAAAAGCTGCCGACATGGCAAAAATCTTTAAGCAGCTCTTTATGGATAGCCGTCCTTTCACATTATGTTCTAGGAGAGCTAAAAGTTTCTTGGAATTTTGCCTCTGAGGAGATGTAGTGTTTTGCATTTTATAAATTCAATAAGACTTTATTAATGTGGGTCTCTCTCAGTTCAACTTTTATAATGGTTTGGCATGGAGTATAATGGTGTCTACGTTTCCAGTGTGTATAAAACAGAAAATTCTTAGGAAAACAGTATAAAGGACATACAGATCTATTTCCTTCCTTCTTTCCTTCTCCTCTGCTTCCCTCTCTCCTTCCTTCTTGCCTTCCTTGTTTCTTTCTTTTCATCTTTCTTTCCTTCCTTTTGTCTTTCAGCTGCTACTTCAGACTCATCTACACCAACTACCCTACAAATTTAGCTTTGGAAACCTCTAAACTCAGAGAGCAGAGCAGACTTAGAGAGCAAATCACATGCCAAGTGTTTCTTCTTCTAGAAAGAGAGGATAGAAGCCAATAGGTTCTGGTCAGATTCAAAGCAAGACCTTTCACTTTTAGCTAGTTAATTTGTTGTTTCCTTCCCTGCTTTCCCAAATTTTGCATGCAAACCTTCATCCTGGATCTCTGACAATGTCTGCAACCTTTCACGACTGCAATAATTTAAGATTGTTCACCAGGGTATGATTTTTCTTGTGTTACCCTTGGGTGTGATGCAGATCAACTTCTTCCAGTCAAAAGCAGTTCAGGCCCAGTCTAATAAAGTCCTTGTCAGGATACAGTGGGAGTTACCAAGTCTCTCAGCTTTGACTTCAGAGATGCAAATGATTCTCCAGAGCAGGGTTAGAGGGCAGCAATCTTGTATCAGTTTTTAACTCCTTCTGTATATAGCAGCAGTAATTATTCTGTGAGTTGGAGAGTGGCACAGCAAACGCGGCTCTGCCGGATTGAAGCTAATAATGCCTTTAATTTCCATGGATAAGTACAGCTGATGGGGAAAAAGCAGGGTTGATACTTTACAGGGTAAAGTTTACTTTTGGAATCGAATAAATAGAATATCCCGCATCTCTTTTTTGGCACTTCCTTTTTCCAGATTAGAAAAGCAGGAGACAAAAGAATGCGACTTGTTAATGTTTAGAATTGCAATAAGACTCACGTGCTTTCCATAAACCACCCACACCACCATGCGAATTACAATTGGCAGAAAGCAGAAACTAGGATAACACTTCCAGTGTGAAACCCATGATTTAATACAAAACAGTACAGATATAAGGAAAGCTGACCTGAGTGGTTCCATTCCCTATAGGGACTGGGCTGTCACGGTAAGAATTAGTTTCGTTGCCCAAGCTAATGCAATGGCTCGAAGTGAGGTAGGATCACCGGATGGCCCCAAGTGTTTTGATATTAAGTAGAAGCTTGAAAGGAATCTTAATGATAAATCCATATGAAATTATATTTCATTTTATGAAATGATGTCAATATCACCTTTAGCACCATGAGTATGACTGAGCATGTTCAGGTGCTTCTCCTGTTTCACATGAGGTCTAGTGAGTCCTGCTCTCTAAAACCATTGTTGGTGCTACTTAGGATACAGAGAGAGCTTGGTCAATTTTAAAAATCAGTCCAAGGGTGGCAGTGGGAAAGTAGGTCCAAATGGAAGTACAAGTGTGCTTCCAGTGAGGGGAGGGGGAAGGGCCCGGACTCTGGCATCCATAGCAGAAAAGGTGGGATGGGGGTGGAAATCCTAGCAGAGTCTCTCTCTCTCTCTTGCTCCCACCTTGTTACCTCTCACTCACTCTTCAGAAGGATTTCAGTTTTGTTCCTCTGTTTGTTTTTCCAATAACCTTTGAAAATTTAGGGCCCAGATTAAAACCAGCCAATGGCTTATCACAGCTTGAGCAAATCATTAGCATAGCATTCAGGCGCCTCATCACTATGCAAGGACTATTTTCAAGGGACGAAAAAGGAAAACAAGAATGGGATAGGCAGCATGAAGAGATGAACGGATGGAAATGTAACATTAAAATGGACTGTGAGGTTTGTTTAATTACCCAGAGCAACATGGGAAAACAACCCTGCTAGCACCCTCACTAGCTCCTGTTGGTGTCTGACAAGTAATGTTTCTTTAGGAAAATATGTGAAGGCCTCATCTTCCTATAGCGAACACCTCTCCAGCCACTGTCTACCGCTAGTGCAGCCTATGCAGGTCATAGGTCTTTGATAGCTCTTGCTTGATCCCGATCCCCAAGATATTTCTGTTCATATCGTCCTAGGATGCTAGAATGTTGATGTGAGGACCATGGTCAGTCTCTGCAGGGCATCCAGCAATATACCAGAACAAATCTCTTCTTGGACTGGAAATAACAAAGGCAACTTATCCCATGAAACACCTGAGCCCAGGCTCTCTTCTTCCAATGGTCTTTGAGGAAAAGAAGGGCATATGTGACCACTCATTGTTAGTGAGTAGAAAAATTTTGAAACCTATGGATTTATTTGCATGACTGCTATTGAATGAGCTACTTCTCTCTGAGAACACACGCCGATATAAACTCATTCCCTTGATACCCGATTTTAAGAAAACAACTCAAGATTCCTTCAAACTTTCTTGGCTCACTGAGAAAGAACTTCATTTGAATAAGAGTTTGAAGATTAAGTTAGCCCTCTTTAATTGCCCAGGGCTTTAATTGAAAGAATCTATGTTTTTATCTTCAGGGCAATGGGAATAATTATACTAATAAAGCAACCTAATGCTCACATGAGCTCACTATGGAAACAATTGGCTAGGGCCCTGGGAGTATCTAGTTGGGAGCCCAAAATAAAATATTTGGAGATTATATTGCAAGCAATTAGACATAAAGTTACCCATCCATTCCATACATATATATTGGGGTCCTGCTGATAGGTACTGTTTCAGCAGTTTGTCTATACTCGTAAGGAAAACATAATAGAGCTCTGTCTTATGTCCTCAACTTATATTTTAGTTTGGAGTGGGGGAAAAACAATAAACTATAAACATGATATATAAGTAAATTATACAATTTAATAGAAGGTTTTATTTACCTATTTTTCTTTTTTTGATGTATTTTGTACAGTGTCTACAGTACAGTATTTTGTACAGTGTCACTACACATATCAGACTCGTAGTGTTTTCCTGTGTTCAGCCTCTCATGCGCTGAGATTATAGGCCTGCGCCACCACACCAAGTCTCCGTCACAGTCTCAGTGCACCCCCAGGGCAGGGCAGGGCAGGCACAGCACACCAGGAATCGACCTTTGGTCCCTGAGCGGGTGCTTTAGTCCACTGCGCTATCTGGTTGACCCTAATAGAAAGTTTTAAATACTATAGTAAAAGAGAAAGTAGAGCAGGTTAAGGGAGAAGCGTGGGTGAGTACACCAGAAGAGGGCGTACGACTGTACCATTCTTAAGACCCTGCTCACCAGCTGCCACTTAATATTGCATTTGACTACTAAAGTTGTGTTATTCCAGGTCCTCCCAGAAACAAGCTGTGAGAAGACTATGCTGTTGGTTTGAGGTCGAGAGAAAGACAGAAGGAAGACAACTCAGGTGAAGGTATCAGGCCTGCGGCACAATTCTAGGAAGCCCAGCAAGACCTCAGGGAGTCATCTGGAAACAGGCCTGGCATAGGAAACACTGCCTGGTTCGTTCACTGCCCAAGAGAAACTCATAGAAGGTTTAGCCTTTGTGCCAGTACCATGGTGCGTTTTGGAGGATAGCAGTTGGGGTTATCAGTCAGCTACTTCCTCTTACGAGAGCGCTGAGAGCCATGGTCTCATGACTGCCTCAGCTGTGTGGTTGACATCTCATATTTTTATCAGAGCGGTATCCCTGCCCCTTCCTCTCATATTGCATCTCCAGTTCCACTGGGAGCCAAAGCTTCTCCCTGCATGCACGCTGCCTACTGCCATCTGTTCCTCGTTGGTTCAGCATGGAACAGTCTGTCTCTCTTCTTGCCAGGATCAACAGTGAAGATATTAGGTTCACTTAACAATGAAGGCCAGAAGCACTTTTATCCCTGCTAACAAACCTCACAAAACAGCGCTGTTTCCTGCTGCTACCATTATTTTCTTCAGCTCCATAAATTACACCGTGCTATCGATAAATTATTGCTGCTTAACAATCGGAATCAATTTAAGTTGTTTATAAGGAGTGCTTATTAAAAGTTATAAATGTAGACAAGCAGAGTCAAAATACACTGGGAAGAATACAGAGCTGCCTAAGTCCTTTATTCTCTGTTGACTAACTGAATAACCTGAGGGGTAGCTGCACACTTCACTCTATCATATTTGCATATTCATTCAGAGCTTTGAAATGATTAGGATTAAGGGCTTTGAAGTATCTTGTAGATTTTATTACTTAGTTATCCATTTTTTATTTCTTCAGACAGGGTTTCACTGTGCAATACAGGCTGGCCTTGAACTCACTAGGTAGCCCAGGTTGGCTTCAAACTCACAGTGGTCCTCCTTCCTCAGTCTCCTGAGTGCTGGCATTACAGTTGTGTGCCATCATGCCCGGTCACTTTGCACATTTTAAACAGTTTGGCTGTACATATAATGCTCTGATTCTTTAGCCATAAAAACATTTAAGCACAACTATTATTCAATATTAATATTTTCTGAAGTCAATGGTAGTATAGGGTGAATAGTTTAACTGTAGAATATTTGTCTATAATATTCTTTGTCTTTTGTATATGAATGAAACATTTCTTAATTTTTTAAGTGAAGGGGATACCTACCATACATATACTTTGGAAAACAAATCTATCACCATTTCCTTGAACACATTACTATTAATTTGAAAAGATAAAATATTTCAGATTTCTTGAATTAGAAGAGATCTTAGAAATGATAAGAAGGAATGCTTTGCAGTAAAGAAGAAAATCTTCTGAGTGGTTAAGCAAATTGTCTACGGTCAAATAGTCTATGGTCAAGATGTTAATTGTTGGAAGAGTTGGAACTCGGCCTTCAATCACAGAGCTGTTACTGTCATGAGCATTCTGCGAGAGCACTGCATTTCCTTCTATGTTAAAAGCAACTTAAAAGCATCAAAGAAATTAATAATCTAATTATAGATTGCCGAGTGGAAAAATTGTACTTGCACATACTATTGATAAAATAAGCTAGGGGATGGAAAGCCAACCTTGATCAATTTTTTTTTTAAAGAAATCAAGTTCAGAATTACAGTCTATCTTTGCAAGGTTTGGGCAAACGAGGTAGAAAACACATCCTATAAGAGAAGACAGAAATGTTGAGGGCAGACTGGAAATAGATGAAAAAGAACTGAAAGGCAAATGCTAGGATCCTTATTGCTGTTCTCCAGAGTATAAACATATGATTACAGTTTAGGTGACAATTTAGCACTTTCCAAGAATATGCAGACAACAAACAGATTGAACATCTCTTCCATTGTGCAAACTCAACTTGCAAAGCAGACTCGAGAATGCTGAGCCAGATTGCCAACTTGGCAGGCACGGGAGGCAAGACACTTAGAAATCTTCCACAACTCACTGCTTCCCTCCTACAATAGTGTAGACCCCTCACCAGCACCTGAGGCCAAACCCCACTACAGTTTAACACCATAGATTAATCAAGTCAGGCATAATCTCTAACAAGCTTAACTCTGCATTACTTATCAGATGCCTGCCCAAGAGGACATTATTTTATGAAAAATAAGTTTGTACAGAAAATTTTCTCATCATCCACAGTGATGCAGAATATATTTATTGAGGGAAAGAAAGCTCCTGTCTGAGAGAGGGACAGGAGGGGGTCCTGAGTGGGTGGTCCCCAGGAAGCTATCTCTTCCAGGGACTTTTATAGTGCAAAACCATGCGGTGGGGCGAGTCTAAGGTGGAAACCATGGAAATTTGCTTAGGTGGGCATGAAGTGGGACAAAACTATGGTCAACCAATGAGGTTGCAAGCACCATTGCTCAGGTAAAATTGATTCAATCCAATACTGAGTGGGGGAATCGTAGTCACGTAGCAAGCGGGCATGAACATGGAACAGGGTCTTTTCCTGTTGGGGGTTGGGTATGAACATGGAACAGGGTCTTTTCCTGTTGGGGGTTGGGTATGAACATGGAACAGGGTCTTTTCCTGTTGGGGGTTGGGTTACTGACTCATTTAGGCTCTTCTAAGGTGATTCATACCTATTTAGAATATCAATCCTTGATAGGGGAGTATGTGGCTACATTTGTTTCTTCTTGTGTCTTGAGGTCTAGTCCAGAGCTGGGAGTGTCTATCTCTTGCAAAGCTGTAGTCACCTTGTCTTCCATCTTGTCTCCTTGAGGGCTTGACCCTGTCTGACTGCCTATAATATTTCTATCTAACTCAGCTGCCTCCAACAACAGGATTATAAGCATTATCTTCCAATACCATAAAAAAGGCACCACATATATTTTTCCCCTTTCTAGGTCTTTTCTTCTTTTCCTCAGCCCAGTTCATTGCTTTTGAGCAGTTTCTTTCCCTTTCACAGTATTGATTGTACCTTTCAGATTTATTTACTCTTTCAAACAAGATAATTCTGCTACTAATTTCTACTGATTTATTGAATGTTACGGTTAGTGCTTAAATTTTTAAAATCAATTTTACATGCATATTTCTGGTACTCTGAATAACTACTTTGAAGATAACAACAACAACCATTGTTAATTTCCAATTATCAGTTTTTAAAAATTTGTATCATTTTAATGTTTGCGGTTTTTTGAAAAAATTTATTCTCTTTAAAAGAAAAAATGTATATTTTTAGTCTATTATGTACAATTATCACATAAATATTAATAACACTCATAATGGGGGGGCTACTTTGATAGTGAACCTAACCAATTTGGTTATTTGCCTTCAGAGCTTGGTGTATTCACTCTACAAAGGCCCAGATGGTAAATATTTTTGCCTTTGCACTTCATCTGGTCTCTGTTTCAAGTACTCAGCTTGGCTGTTGCAGTGTTAAAGCAGTAAGAGATAACAAGTATACTAATGAGCGTGAATCTTCATCTATGAAAACAGTCATCCTGCCAGGTAAAGCCAACTCCTGATACGGAAGCCTCTACATTTTGTAAATTAGGAGTTCATTCTAGATTCTTGGGAGTTTTAAGCAAACTCTATTACCAAAGTATTTAAGAAACACTATTTGTTAGTATATGAACCAGCGTGTCTTTCCTTAGATAAAAATAATGGCAGCTTGTAAAAGAGTTTCCAATCAGAAATTCTTATTTTCCTAATCAAGACTATTTCCTTTCCTGCTGGATAGTAAGACTATTCGTCATTACTCTTCACCTGGAAGATAGGCATGGCTATTAAAGACCTAGAGGAATTCTGAGAGGTTTTTTGTTTTGGTTTTTAATTTTCAAATCCATGAACATGAGCAACTTTGGGAATTACGGTATTGAGTAGGAGCTTTGGGTGAGCTGCATCGAAAGGCAAAATGTATGCAAATTAGGGATACGCGGGGGTGAAATGGAGATAGCTGTTAGTCTGTACAGAGTCAGGTCAAAGCAATTGGAAGCTAAAAGGTGGATGAAACTTCCACTTTCACAATCTCTACTATGTGTTGGGAAGAGCAGGTATTTTCTAAAGCACAGACTGTATATACAAGGAAGCAAACTTAGGTAGTCAGAGACTATTTCTAATATCAAAACACACTCTGAGCTCTTACAGTTTCCCATTTAGTACTCATTGGCATTTCTTAGCATTGTTCACAAGATTTCTTTTGCTGTTTCAGCTCTTCTGTATTTCTGAAACAGAATACTATTTCTTTTTTTTTTTTAAATAGCGGGACATGATGTTTCAAAAGATGTTACTCAACCCCAAATGGGAGAGTTCTGAGAAGTAAAGCTTTCGAAAATAATAGCTCTTCTTGGCACAGGATTTTCCAGTGATAACTTGGTTCTACTGTCAGTTGGTAGACACATTTATTCCAAGTCTTAAGATATTCTTTCTTTTTTTTTTTTTTTTTTTTTGCAGTGTCAGGGATTGAACTCAGGACTCTGCCCTTGCCAGGCAAGTGCTTATTTTATTGAGCTATCTCCCTGGCTCAATAAAAGCCCCCCTAAAAGCTCCCCGGGCCCTAAGATATTCTTTATCTAAAGTTCTATTTTAATAATAGATAGTGCCCCTCATAGCTTGTGGACAATGTTCTGCAAATTAGTACATGTAAAACAACCCAACATAGATACAAAAACCCAAGAGTCATACTGTGACCGGCCCTGTCCCCCAACCCTAAACAAATACACTCACACATCTAACAAAGTCAAAGCCAGATTTTTTGGTTTCTGTTACAGATGCCCGCTGCAGGGTCTTCCTTGATACTTCAGTCTTTCTCACTCTCTCCCACACACAAAAAAAGAAGTCCACTAAATCCTGCCTATTGCTGTGGCCAAACCTCTGAAATGGTTTATGAATCCATGTCCTCGTCAGGGTTCACTACCACGCTCTAGAGAAAGGCAGGCCTCAAGCTTTGTTGTGCATCAGAATCGCCAGGAAGGGAGCGCAGATGGCTGTGATCCAACTCCAGATGTGAGTCAGAGGTGTGGACAGCACCCGAGGAATTGCAGGTCTCACAAATTCTATTTATGCTGGGTCTTCAGATCGCACTCTGAGTAGCATGTCTGTTGTTGCTTCTGTGAATTCCCTGTCTCACATGGTAGGTAAAATAATCTTTATAAAATAAAGCATATATTCTATAACATCGCTGCTTCAAGTGCTTCAGTTCACTTAATTCTCAATTGCTTGAGCATTGGTCACAGAAGCCTGTGAGGGTGGCCCTGTTGATTTTTCCATGTGATGCCTGCCTGCCTTTTTTATTTTTAATTGTATTTTAGGACAGGGTCTATAAGGGTCTATAGGGTCCCACTACATAGATCGGACTCTGAGTGATCTGCCTGTGTTCAGCCTCACAAGAGCTGGGATTACAAGGGTGCTCTACTACGCCCGGTCTCAATCTCAGTCTCAGCGTGCCCAAGGATGGGGATGGCAGGGCAGGCCAAGGCTTGAACCCAAGCTGCTGTGTCTACCTTAGCAGGTGCTTTAATCTGCTGAGCTATTTGGCCAGCCCTCTGCCTGCCTATCTCGATGTTCTTCCTTCCATTTCTCAAATGAGACTGACTATGCTAGAGCCTTTGCCCAGTGGTTCCCATTACCAAGAGAGCTTTTATTCCCTCCTTCACACAGGTGATTTCTCCTCATCCCTTTAAACCCAATCCAAGTACCATTTTGATAGGAGGCAGAGCATGGCAGAGCTGGCTAGGGAAGTGGGCAGGACCTGCCATAGTCAAAGTCCCAGAGCAAAGCTGGATGGTTCTCCGGACACCTTTACGTACGTAGAACTTCTCATAGGCTCCTCCCGGGGGTGGACTGGATAAAGATCAGAGCCAGGAGGAGCTCACTAAGGTGACACAATCTTCTAGACGTAAGGTGTGGTTTTTCATCCTGATTTTAGATTTTTCATCTATTCTTCCCGTACTCCTTCACCCCTCACCTTTGAAGTAAACTTTTGGTACCAGTTGTGGTTTGTCTCATCCAATTCTTCATTAGCGATAAGAAGAACTGAAGATGCTTTTGTTTGATGAGCCATTTGTAAGAGAACTATCAATTTCTTTAGTAAACGCTTTTGCATCCCACATTTGATCATATATCCCTGACATTCCTTTCTGTAGCTTCCTTGTGACTTCCCTTCAAACCATTTAACAGGGCTGTGTGATGTGATCAGTTCTCTCTCAGTAGCCTATAAAATAGAGGAGGGGAAGCTCTTTGTCTTTGTTTTCTTTTCCTGTGTAAAGCAGAGGGTCTGGATCAAACCTTGGAGCAACTTTAAAATTTGCGTCAAAAGATAAAATTGTTATAGGAAGAACTTAAACTTGGAAATAATAATGCTGTCTTTTACTGACGCTTTATAGAAGAGAAAAAAACAAGACATGTGAAGTTAGTGAGATGATTCCAAAACACATAGTTAATTAAGCGATAGAAACTGTTTGCCTGGTAAATATTAATCTAGACTGTGACTCACAATAATAGGCATTTCTTGTATTTTTTTAAAATGAAACTATAGCTTACTTCATCTACTATTTTACCAGCTTTAAGAGGTAAATATCTGCCTTTTATATGAAAGATTATAAGGGGTTAACTGGTAAAAAATAAATCATATACAGCTTATTAGTGACTGCAGAAGGACTCGAATTGATGTGTCCCAAATTTTCTGTTCAAGGACAATATGGGGCCACAGAGGAAAGGGATCGATAATGTACAGTGTGCCTGTCTTAGTTACTTTTTACTCGTTGCTGGGACAAATACTGGACATTTCAAGTGAAGGAAGGAAAGATTTATTTAGCTCCCAGTTTGTGAAGGTTTCAGTTCATATTCTGCTGCCTCCAAGGAAGCAGAAAACAATGAAGAGCAGAGGAAGAGCAATAGCTGTAGCATCCATCAAGCCTCTCTTTCAAATTCTGTGTCTGTGCAGAGCTCCAAAGTGGTGTGGCTGTGAATATCAAGCTCCTCCTAAGATGAGCACTTCTCTAAGGAAGCGGGGCAGGGCTGGGCTAGGCAGGAAGCAGCCAGGGCAGGGCTGGGCTGATCGCACAAAATCTTCCCCAACTTTTTATGCACTTTTTGTGCTGAGTCACTCTGGGGTGGCCCAACTGGCCCTGGGGGTGAAACCAATCACATCCCAGGGCCGGCCCTCCGCATCCTGCAGGATGGGGCCCCCACAGCCCAGAACCAGCCAAGCCATCCAGCCAAACTTCCTCAAGTTGACACAATATATCGACTATCACAGTGCCTAAGAAGAGTCACCTAGACAGAAAACATTCTCTCAGCCTTTCACAGAGAGCAAACTGATCAAGCAATGGCCGTGACTCCTCCAGATGTCTGATACTGACAACAGTTCTACAAAACACTGTACTTGGCTGCAAGGTAAATCCTGAGGGGATCTGACTGAACTTGCCAGATACAAAAGTTACATGTTTTGTTATATAGGTCTTGCTTTAACTTGGACTTACCCACCCAGCAAAAAAGTTCAACCATGAGCCATAGAAAGTAAAGCCAGATTAGTATGCTGAGCTATAAAAAGCTCAAGTCAACAGCTTGCAACATTGCCAGTTCTGCTGATAATCCAGTACTATTATGGAATGTTGGACTATACATACAACTACTTTCTCTAAGTTCAATGAGAAGAAATATTTGTACCAATAGTTTTTAGAAAAGTTATCACGTCTGCATCTTGTATTCGGAACAATTGCTATGGAGAGAGAGAGAGAGAGAGAGAGAGAGAGAGAGAGAGAGAGAGAGAGAAAAGAACTTGAATTTATATTCTTCATAGACAAAGATCATTTTTTTTCCATTCTGACACACTGGGAATTGACAATAGTCATGTTCTATAATATGATGAATCAATTTTTACTATATTTTTATACTCAAATATGCATTTGAAGAGGTAAACTCATTTGAACATTCTGCAAAGTTGCTAAAAAGAAGCAACTACACTTTGTTCTTAAAAACCTCTCAGCTTCAAGAGATATTCAGCTGCCAGAGCTTCCAGGTAGACTGAGATGCTGCTTCCCTTCACCCTCATAGTGGTATCACTGTTCACTGTCCCCAGCGAGAGGCACAGGAATCCCAGGGTTCTCTGTGCAGGTGGCTAACACTGTCCAAGTCCTCTAGGGGTGATCTCTCCAGCTGCTTTCACCTGGCTCTCTCCTGCCACCGTGCTCCAGGGAGGCTTTTGCCTCTCTTGGCCCTATTCCTTGTTTACCTCTTTGCACCTGCATTGGCCCAACCTCCGACAGGCAGCTGTGATGAACAAGACCAGGGCAGAAAAGAGGAGCAGCGGTGAATAACCTTTCGGATCTCAATCTCATGTTCCTGAATTAAGAAGCTTCACAATACTCTGGCCACTTCCCACGGGAATAGATGTTGACTTATCAACCGACCAGAGACCTCCAAACACTGCCCTCTGTACCTGTACTAAGACTGAGAACTGACAGGTGTTCCCTTAAGTAGAAAAGAAAATATCCAAGGAACGGAGCTCATGTTACAAAAGAGAAAGGAAAAGAAGGGAGGATGAGGTCAAAGGTCTGAGAAAATCTGAAGGAAAGGTAACCAGGAAGTTGTCATCTTGAATTGTATCTTCATGGCTTAATTCGCTTAATGTGAGGGTGAGGACCAAAGTTGGGAAGCCCCGTGCCTTATAGAGGGCTCATGAGCAAACGTATAGGCAAGTTAAAACATGAAACCCTAAAAACATCACAAAATAACAAGTCGTACTGAAGGATAGGGTGTACGAAAGTGAAAACAGAAGATGGAAAGGACAAAGGATGCATTTAAAAAGGTGTATTTACACACTGGAACTAAGCTTATGAATGTTTTTCTCCTAAGAAGAAAATATCAGGAGAAGAAATAATATTTATCAACTATTTATTATGTTCAGGACCAGCATTGTGGGCTTGGAGCCTGTGCAGTCTCCAAGGTTCGTCATGGCCAGAAGGACCACATGCTGACAGTTGATGTCCTATTGTCACTGCCTGAAAACACTTAGAAATCTTTCAATGCAGGAGTCTGTATTTAAATTTTGCAATGGGCTCTGCAAATGATGGGTCTGGCCTCGATACTGTGTGTTGAACCACAGAGCTCCGGCAATGTGCTGTTCCTCAGGTGTCTCTGAGGATGCTATTCAATCTCTACGCTTCAGAAGAGAAACTAGGGCATAAATAAGCAAAATGGCTTGACTAAGGCACACACTTTCTGAATGGCAGCGAGTTGAAATTCTACCTCTATCTCTCCTGGTCTATCTACTATTCTCTTTGTTTTTTGTTTCTTTTTTTTAAATTTATTTATTTGTTTGCTTGTTTCTTTATTTATTTATTTTGTGGCTGGCCCAGCCTGCCCTGGTGGTGGGGCTGGCGCAGCATGTGGTGCCGGGGATTGAACTGCAGTCCCTGCAGTTGCCTGAGCTTTCCTAAGCAGGCACTTTAGACCACTGAACCATCTCGCCGGCCCTACTGTTCTCTTTGGATAGCTTTATCAAGTTATAACCCTCAGTCTGAGCATCCCAAATGTAGTGAGAAAATCTTGGCCAACTCTTGATCCTCTAACTTCTATATCAGTTCTTCTCACCAATAGACAGCTCTTGTTTCACAAGGAATGTCTTGGGCTCCCAGGATTCTCAGACGTTGTGGATCTACCTCCTGTCTGGCTCATAAGAATGGAAAAATGAATAGCCACAAATAAAGAGTAACTTGAGTTCTTCACTGGGTCATCAGCTTGTCATTCCCTCTACCCCTCGGGGTTGTATGTAACAATTGGCAAACTCATCCACCCACTTCTCAGACAAGTGGGAGATGAGCTGCTAGCTTCCAGGCTGTGAAGCTTGTGTTCACTGTCACGTGAGCACCACGGCAATGGTTAAGAGTACGAGGGGCCAGGAGTCAGGCTGCCAAGACTGGGATCTCAGCCACTCATTCCCTTCACTTCCACGTGAATCAATATCTTTCACTGTGAAATGGGAAATTAGTCATCTCTGCCTCAGAGATTTGACAAAAGATTAACTGAAGTCACAACAGAAAACAGAGCTTGACCTAAAATAAACGCTTAGTAAATATTAGCCATTATTGCATGAGGTTTTGTCTCTGCTGAGTCAGGAAGGAGCCAAGGCTGACTGTAAAGAAGTAGCAACGTAGAGGATCTAATAATAGTGACCCTGACCGCTGAAGCTCAGCGGGGACAGACTAAGCAGCTCCTGCTGAAGGCTTTGCAGCCTGATCTACATGAATGTCTCTTTTTTTTCTGATCATCTTGGCTGGAAAGCCTGGGTCAGTGCAGAACACTTTAATAAGCGAACTGACGTAAAACCTCTGCTCATTAATTAAACAGTGCCACCCTAACCACGGGCACAGAACAAGAGCAGATTCTGTTGGACTGGTTTGTTCAGATGTCTGAGCGGTGGACCAGGGTTGCTGCCTGTTTCCGAGTATAAAGCTTGAATACAGGCGCACAGAAAGAAAAGTTGGCAGGTGGGCTCCTCACACAGCCTGTATGGAGTCCCTTCAGTGCTTTTTCCTTTCCCACCCTTTGTCTCCTTGCTAGAACCACTTTAAAATTCTTGCCACATCTGCATTTCTTAGGCCGACCTCCTGATTATAAAAGATACAGGAAGAAAATATGAAAACACGAATCTCTTATCAAGCCTGAAAAGATAGGGAAAAATCTTCACCCAAAATACAAAGAATAATACCTTTTTCTAACTAAGGGCAGGCGAGGCCTTAGGGGAATCAGATAGGGAGAAAGAAACTGAGTCACAGCAAAAATCTCTCCTACGCTATCTGATACACTGAACTGTAAGAAGCATGGTACCTCCTCGGCCCTACTGACTTTATGAAAAGTGTCGATCTTA
>PVKN010021922.1:0-15353 GCA_004027915.1 Capromys pilorides
GTTTCAGATAAAGACAGAATCAAAAGGGGAGAGTCATTTAGTAGTGCCTGTTTTGGAGCACTGGATTTGGGGACTGAGACGTTCATCGAACCAAACATTTGCTTACTCGTGGATGCCTTTATTATACAGCAGTGACTCCTAATTTGGGGAGCAGAATCTTCTGTAAAGGACCCTCAGGTCCACAGATGCATCAAACATTGTCTTTGAAGTGAATAAACATATATATGTTAATATATATGTGTTTATATATGTTTATGTATATTTATTCATTTCATATATATATATATATTTTTTTTTCAAAGTGTTTATTCACTTTATGTACCAGGAATCAAACTCAGAACCTTGCACTTGCCAGGCAGGTGCTTTTACCACCGAGCTATATCCCTGGCACCTAAACATAATTTTTTGTAGCAAATGAAAATAGAGACTGTTGGAACTTAGTAAAATTGTACAGTATTTAAAAGTGTTGCTTTGGGCTGGGGAGATAGCATGGCAATTGAAGCACCTGCCTGGCAAGCGCAAGGACCCAGGTTTGATCCCTGGTACCACCACCACCAAAACCAAGCATGGTGGCGCACTCCTATAATCCCATCACTGGGAAGGCTGAGACAGGAGGATCACTATGCGTCCAAGCTGTGTAGCGGACCCTGTACCAAATAAATAAATAGATGATTTTTTTAAAAATGTTGCTTCAAACCACCTTTTTGTCATGCATGTATTAAATGATATATATTTAGAGAGACACTTTTTTCAAAAAGTCACTATAATAAAAAAGGATTACTACTCTCTTTTCTCTGAGGTTCTCCCAGACCTCTCTGGGCAGCTCAGCCTACTACTGGACAGCTGCAGCTAATGGCAAATGCTCTTGTCATTTAAATGTAAACACCCCCTCTTCCTCACTATGTACTGTTTCTGCTCTTTATAGAGACCTTGCTAAGGACTAGGATTAAAGGGACTTTTCATAAATCTTATACAGTACTTCCTAAATAGTATATACTTGTATATTTCTATTTCAGAACTATCACAACTGGGCGTGATGGTGCATTCCTGTAGTACCAGCCCTTGGGACAGTGAGGCAGGAAGATTGCTGTGAGTTCAAAGCTACATAGTGAGTTCAAATCTAACTTGGACTATATAGCAAGACCCTGTCTGCAAAAGCCCCCCAAAACTATCTTGTCCCCCACTTTGTATGTCTCTAATTAGAAACAAAGATAATGTCAACAAGATATTTGACATGATGATATTTGAGTACCATTCAAAATTTTAAGACAGCACCACAAATCAATGCATGCATATGAAGTTGGGAGGACAGTTCCTGGAGCAATAATCCTCTGAGGGTAGAAAGAATGTCTCTCACTGTGACTAACATTCACATTCCTGGTCTTCCACGTCAACGTTTCTTCACATGCATTCTGCTGCGTTGGTTGTGAGGCTGCTGCAGTGGGATAACAGACTGTGTGCTGCACAACAGAAGTTAATTTGCTCCCAGTCCTGGAGGTGGGGCGTCCAAGATCAAGGTGCCAGGAGGGTTGGTTTCTGCTGAGGCCTCTCTCCATGGCTTGCTGCTGGCCGCCTTCTCACTGTGTTCTCAGGTGGCTTTGCCTTGTGTCCCTTACTCTGTGTCTGTTCTCATTCTCTCTCTCCCTCCTCCCCCTCTCTCCCTTTTCCCCTCTCCCCTCTCTTTCTTTCACAGTACCAGGGATTGAACTCAGTACCTTGTGTCCATTCTCTTTGCTTTTCTTTTCTCTTTTTCATGGTACCGGGGATTTGAACTCAGTACCTTGTGTCCATTCTCTTTGCTTTGTTTTGCTTTTCTTTTCTTTCTTTCATGGTACCGGGGATTGAACTCAGTACCTTGCACTTGCCAGGCCTCACTTTCTTATAAAGGCACCAGCCACTGGATTGGGCTTTGTTCTTCTGACTTAACCTTAATTACTCCTGAAAAGCCCCACCTCTAGATGCAGTCACATTGGGGAATAAGACTTCAATATGTAGGTGAGGGGACTGGGTCCTAACAGTTGTCTATCAGATGTTCCTGTGCTTATGATGGGACTAGGTTCTTGTAAATCCACTGTAAAGGAAAGATACAATAACTCAAGACTGCTTTCATTAAACTATACCCATGGAGTAATTAGCTTAACATCTCAGCATACTGTAGAGCCCTGCCATCATGTGACTGAGCCACAGCCACTGCTCAGCCCCAGTTAGTGCCACAGATCGCAAACCTGGGGAAAGGTCCAAAGTCAGTTTTTTAAAAAAATGTGTTTAGTACAGGGTCTCACTGCACAGATTGGACTCATAGTGACTCTCCTGTGTTCATCCTCTCAAGTGCTGGGATTACAGGCATGCACCAGTACTGCCAATCTCATTCACCACGTGAGCACACCCCAGGAGAGTCTAAAGCACGTGAGTTGGAAAGTTTAGGCCACCACAGGGACCGAGGCTCGATTCCCGGCACCACATGCTGCACGTGTGCCCCACCCCCACCCCAAGGCTGAGCCGGCCATATCACAAACAAATAAATGAGGTTTTTTTTTTTTTTTTTGCGGTACCAGGGATTGAACTCAGGACTTGCACTTGCCAGGTAAATAAATGAGGTTTAAGAAAATAAAATAAAAAAAATAAAAAAGGGCACTATGTTTTTGCTTTTTTTCTGTCTTGTTTTCATTTACATTTCCCTAATTAGTGTGATTGAACACTGGTTTTTTTTTTTTCCTGTACTGGGGTTGGAACCCATGACCTTGCACACACCAGGCCACTGCGTCACTGAGCTAGATCCTACAACCCCAGCCCCAATAAATATCTTTTCACATGTTTTTCCTTGGTTTGAATTTTTTCTTTTGTGAATTGTTGGTTCACAAATCTTTGCCATTTTTTTCTGATTGTCTTTATCTTAAATTTTTTCTAAGAATTCTTTAAATTAAACCTATTGGATAATTACTAAAGAGGGCTAGGCAGACAGCTCAGTGGCATAAGTGTCTGCCTGGCATGGCATGTGCAAGGTTGTGAGTTCGATTCCTGGTACTGCAAAAAAAAATACATATATATATATTATATAATATATAGTATATAATATATATTCATATATATATCATATACAGTAGTAGGATGAGCCCACTAGTCAACTTAAGGAATAAAACAGCGCAGTGCGATAAACCCCCTCCCACCCATGCTGGCCCCCCCACTATCCTGTTCCTCTCCCCAGAGCCAACCACAGTATGGAATTTTATGGAATCACCTGCCTTCTTTTCTATAGTTCTGTCACCTGTTTGCATACATTCATACATTGTCTAGTTTTCCATGCTTTGGGAAACTATATAAATGCGAGCATATTGTGTGTATCCTTTCACAACTTTCTTTTCTCCATCAAGTCTTCTGTCTTGGTGTTGATAGCCTTACTTTCATTCGTTCTGTTGATGATTTATATTTCATGATATATTACAAAAGATTGATTTTTCTTTTTTATGAATTTAGGACAGGGTCTACAGGGTGTACAGGGTCTCACTACACAGATCAGAGTCATAGTGATTCTCCTGTTTTCAGCCTCCCACGCACGAGATTGATTTTTCTGCTTACTGTAGATAGCATTCTTTCTAATGCTCTCTCTCTCTCTCTCTCTTTCTCTTTTAATGGTACTGGGGATTGAACTCAGACATTTTAGCCAAGTACTGTACTACTGAGCTCTGTTTCCAACCCTTATTACATGAAATTTCGCACTCTATTTTGGTCATTCTCTTGAAGGGACTCTTTTTTTTTTTTTCTTTGTTTCTTTTTTTCCCCCTGTATTTAGGACGGGGTCTGTAGGGTCTCACTACATAGATCGAACTCAGCGATTCTCCTGTTTTCAGCCTCCCAAGCACTGGGATTACAGGTGTGCGCCACCACACCCAGTCTCAATTGCTGTCTCAGGGTGCCCTGTGGGCAGGGTTGGCACGGCACGCCAAGGGTCAAACCCCCAGCTGTTGTGCTCTGCCTAAGCAGGTGCGTTAGTCTGCTGAGCTATCAGGCTGGCCCTTTGAGGGGACTCTTGGATTTTCCTTTTTCTTCATCAAGGGCTGTTAGGACATTTCCAGGTAGCAACTATTAAATGATGTATTTTTTAAGTTCCTATGTCACATAATAAAGCCTCTGTCATTATAGAATAATACGACATATCAACTTTCTTTCTTTCTTTTGGTACTGGGGATTGAACTCAGGACCTTGTGCTTGCCAGGCAAGCACTTACTCTACTGAGCTATCTCCCCAAAGATCAGCTTTATTTATTTTTTAAAAGGTCAACCCACAGTTTAAACTTTATTTATGTTATGGCCAGCTCAGCCTGCCCTGGGGGTGGGGCTGGCGCAGCATGTGGTGCCAGGGATCAAACTGCGGTCCCTGTGGTTGCCTAAGTAGGCACTTTAGACTGCTGAGCTATCTCGCCAGCCTCAACTTAAAAAAAAAACAAAACAACTATATTTCATGTAATAGAAGTTCTCTGACTAGTTCTTATTTTCTTAATTCAGCTTAGAATAGAGTACAGCTGTGTTCTAGAACACAAATTAGAAAGTTCTTCCATCCCCTCCCTTCTCTTCTTCCTCTCTTTTTTTCCAGTCCTGAAGACTGAACCCAAGGCCCCAGACCTTTTTTGTTTTTCATCTTGAGACAGAGTCTTGTGAAGTTTCCCAGGCTGGTTCAAACTTGGAATTCTCTGCCTCAGCCTCCTGAAATGCTGAGGTTGCGAGTATGTGCCGCCATGCCTGGCTGGCAGACTTTCCACATACTGCCAGAAAGTGAGTATTTTTAGGCTGTGAAGACCATACCGTCTCTGTCACCACTCACCTCTGCTGTTGTAACCTGAAAGCAGAGGTTGACGATATGTAAGTCAAGCGTGGCCGAGTTCCAGTAAAACTTTCCTTAGCAACTTGAAATCTATATTTCATGTAAGGTTCTTTACTACGTTACAAAATGCTATTTTTTGGGGACAAGTCCTGGAGACTGAACTCAAGTCCTCATGTGTGTTAGGCAACCACTCAATGATTAAGGCACGTCCCCAGCTCTACTTTATCTCCTTCCCAATCATTTCAAAATGAAAAACCCATCCTTAGCTGTGGGCCCTGCAAAAACAGGCAGGGGATGGGCTGTGGCTAGCAAGTGGGTCTGCTGACTCCTGGTGTGGAATCGAATCCTCCTCACGTCTCTGTGAGGAAGCTGGCTAATGTCCTGTCCTTTGCACAGTGGAACATTAGCACTGAGATGTCAGGGTGCACGCTGTATAATCCCTTCTCACCTGCCTTTCATTAATGAGGAGGCAGAGGGGAACACTGGCTCCTGACCACTCCTCTGCAGTGATGGCGTCCCCTCAGGCTGGAGCCATTTAAGCCCTGTCTACCTTCCTCTGCTCAATTACAACCAGATTTCAAAACTAGTTCTACAGTAACGGGGCCAGGAAGATAGCTCTACAGTAAAACTACTTCCACAGCCACAAAACCCTTCTGCCACATTCTCATCAAAATCTTCTAAGCTGACCTTTTTTTTTTTTTTTAATCCTAAAGGCATTTATTTTTTTAAAACACATAAAATTAAGCTTGAGGCTTGATACTTAATTTGTATCATTAAATCCTGTTCTACTGCAGTTAACAGTAGCAATTGCATTGCAAATTATAGAAAAATTTCTGATTAGTGAGGTGCCATCACGGTATTTGTGGAGAAGCTATTCCTACAAGGAAAATTGGTTAAATACTAAATACCAGTAAGACACCCTTGTTCCATAGTGTCCCAAAAGCCCGTCAGAGAACTCCAGTGACAATTTTATTCCAGAATATCAAGGACACAGCAAATGGCTAATGTAGCTCTAAGCAGAAAAGGCATTGTTCCTCTAGCCGGGTAAAGTGCAGTCAGTGCTACGAAGGTTAAACACGTGTATAAATAAAATGCACACATTTATAAAAGGCTCAGGGATAAAGACTTCGCGGAATAATTTATTACCTACACATTCAATTTTTCTTTTGAAGTTCTAAATTCTCAGCAAACATTAATCAGGTTATCCTACTATCTTGTAAGTTATTTCTCCCATGTTACAGATAGCGACTCAGGTGACTTGTTGCCAAGATCAATTGGACAATTTGTATCTAAATAACTATTTCAACCTTTTCGTGCCATTTATTAGATTGGAATTGAGGGAGGTTTTCCCGTGGCTTCCTCAGAGACTGTGCATTTGTTGCTCTCTGCTGCCCCCTGTTGATGTAACAAGGGAAGAGCAGGTCTCGAGACTGGCCCCAAGTCTGATCCGAGCACCAGGCGCAGAGCATTCAGGCCCCGCCCCCAATCTGTTAGAAACCCAGATTAGGGGCCTTTCCCCCGGGAAGCGCCAAGTGAGAGACTCTGCGGCAGGGTTGGGCGGTTTATACTTAAACAAACTTGTAGGTGATTCTGTTGTGACTTGAAATTAGTTTTCTGCTTTAGGTAGCAATGTCTTGGCCTCTTCGTTGTCACGTAAAGACCAAGCCTCCCGCTGCTTCTGTTCTCAGGCCTCATCACGGAAACATACACTACTGGGCCATACAAGCATGCTTCTACCTCCATTCAACTTTTTGTCTGTCTTTGTCAGTACTGGGGATTGAAGCCAGGGCCTTTGCAGCGAGCTGCATCCCCAGCCTTTTTATTTTTTATTTTTTTTTTGTTTTGCGGGATTGGGATTCGAACTCACGACCTTGCACTTGCCGAGCAGGCACTTGTGCCATGGCGGTATCTCCCTGCCCCAGCCTTTTAAAATTTTGAGCCAGTGTCTCACTGGATTGTTGAACTGTCCAGGCTGGTCTCAAATCTCCTGCCTCATCCTCTCAAAGAGCTTGGATTACTGATGTTCCTGACTTCACCTCTCTCTCTCTCTCTCTCTCTCTCTCTCTCTCTCTCTCTCTCTCTCCATATATATATATTATTTTGAGACAAGGTCTTACTGTGTAGTCCAGGCTGGCCTTGAACTCGATACCCAGGGCTTCTTCAGGCGCTCCACGGCAGAGCTTCTGAGATTTCAACCAGGTAATCCTTTGTTGTGGGGCCATGCTAGAGATTACAGGATGGCTCCTTTCGTAGTGCTGGAGTTACGCCTGGACCCAGTGTGTGCTGCGCAGTGCTCGACCGCCGAGCTCCGTCTCCAGCCTTAGGCTGTGGGACGGGCAGCAGCGTCTCTGGCCTCTGCCCACTAGATGCCGGTTGCGCCACCACCGGGTTGTGACAACCACAAACTCCTAAACACTGCCACAGTCACCCCTGGTAGGGCAGCGCTGCCTCACAGCCAAGGCATGGATCAGGAGAACTCACACAATTTCTGTTCGGCAAATTTCGCCCCCTTTAGAGGTGATTTCAGACAAAAAAAAACCCAAAGCTTCCTTTTGGTCTCTAGGCTGTTTAGGAAGCAAAGGAATTAGACTAAACGTTGGCCCCATGATTCCTTCACTGCCCTTCATGAGAACTTACTTTAGTTAGTATCATCTGGTATCTGGGCTATATTCAGATTTCTCCGTTTGTCCCAAGAATCTCCTTTTTAATCAGGTTTTCGTTTTTCCCCTCTCCAGTCTAGCTTCCAGAACACACTAGTTGCTGTCTATTTCATCTCTAGGCAAACTATGTCCCGAGACCAAGTTTGGCCGCCACCTGTTTCTATAAAAGACTTTCTCTGAGATTCAGTTGTGCTTTTGCACTTACGTAACACTGCTGGTTGCATTCATGCTACAATGGCAGAATAGAGCAGCTGTGGCAGAAACTGTCTGATCCACAAAATCTAGAATAGTTATCACCTGACCCTTGACAGACACGTTTGCTCACCCATGTCTTAGTGCCCTGCTTGTTTCATCTTCATTTGTACTTTTAGTGGGCTGGGGATTGAATAAACCCAGGATTTTTTTTTTTTTTTTTTTGCCAAACTGGGGTTCGAACTCATGACCTTGCACTTGCCAGGCAGGCACTTGTGCCACGGAGCTATCTCCCCAGCCCCAATCCAGGGTCTTATGAATGCTAGGCAAGTGCTCTACTCTTCAACTATACCCCTAGCTTCAATCTCTTCTTTTCAGTTGACTTGATTATACATATTTTATATTAAAATTTTGAGTATATATATTTAATCTTTTAAAAATTTATTTATGTGGTACAGGGTCTCGCTATGCAGCACCGACTCATAGTAATCCTCCTGTCTCAGCTTCCCCAGTGCTGGGCTTACAGGCATGGGTCACCACACCCAGTTTCAGGGGCTGGCTTGTCACAGGACCAACATGGCACATGGTACTGGGGATCAAACCCTGATCCTTGCACTTGCCAGGCAGGCACTTAGATTGCTGAGCTATGTCCTTGGCCTTATATTAAATTTTAAATTCTATTTATTTATTTATTTATTTTTTTATTTGATACAAGGTATCGCTATGCAGCTCAGACTTGTAGTGATCCTCCTGTCTCAGCCTCCCCAGTGCTGGAATTACAGGCGTGGGCTATCATGCCTGGTTTCCAAGGCCAGCTTGGTGCGGGGGGGGGGGGGGACTGCACTGTATGTGGTGCTGGGTATTGAACCCGGGTGCTTGAGCTTGCCAGGCAGATGCTTAGACCGCTGAGCTATCTCCCCAGCCCAGTTTTATATTTTAATTGAAATTTCATATACTATATACTATTTTAAAGTAGAATGTACACATGAGATTATCAATGCTCTTTGGGGGTGATATTGCATAACTTTTTACCTGTCTTAAACTATAAATGAAATCAAAACAAATGATACATTGAGAAAACAATTACAGTACCACAGTGTTACCGCAGTGTTGTCTCTTCCATATTTATTTTTCAGGAAGGGCAGAAAGAATGTCATGTCTAAGATGTGGCAAATGACCTCAGTTGCAAATGGGGGCAAAATGCTCACTGATCAAGGTCCCATGTCATTTAGAGAAACTGGTAGCAAAGCTACCAGCCACCTTTAGAAAATTAGAACTTGTGATTCTCGATAGGTGCTTCCGAGTGTATCAAAGCTCAGGCACATACCCGTGCCCACTCTGAGCGCCGGCCCGCGTGCCTAGCGCTGGGTCTGGTCTACAGAAAGCACTAAATAAATGTGCGCAGGTAAATGAACGAATAGCATTCCGTCACCATATGTAGAGCTCATGCCCTTTACTAGATGAGCATGGTTTTCTGAGTATAATGAAGCGCACATCAGACAAAAGGCTCAGGCCTGTTGCTTTCCTGCCAGGGGCTCGGGTACATTAGGTTAAAAGGGGGTTCAGCTGGCCTGGAACCTGCTCTTCAGACCCAGACTACATTGGTGATATGCATATGTCACATGAAAAGCTTGAAAGCGCCCAGCCTTTCCCCCTACCTCACCTGGGTCAGATGCTAAGGAACAGTCCTCCTCCTCTACTGTGGGAGATGGGATGCCTAGGCCACTGATGTCTATGACATCATTCGTGATTTGCAACAAGAAAGCAAGCACTGCTAAACTGTTTATCACTTCTCTAAAATGTGATCTAATTCAGCCTTCTTAAAATTCAATCTCTCTAAATAAGGGTATATATTTTATGATAATCTTCAGGAACAAAAGAGCTAACAGTCACCCACTCCTACAGTTCATATAAATGGCACCCAAGCGTGGACTGTTGGTCAGAAGTGAGGCTGAAGACTTAAGGAATTCCCGAGGGGTCCTTGAGCAGAGGGTTCTTCTCCTGATTCCCGGGGAAGAACACGGCCTTTGTGTGGTGGAGGATGACATGTAGGCTGCTGCCTTTGAACACCTTCTCAGCACTGTTTTTAATTGGTTTGTATTCCTTGTGTTTTCTGAAAACAATGTGTTGGACAGTTATTAAGGAATAGGTCTTCCACAGAAACAAATTACTGTCTACAGTTATTCCATGTCAAGTTCAGATGGCTAATTCCATTTAACTTAATCTATGGCTTGTAACATGCTGGTAGCTTATAAAAATGTAGTTTTTTTCATGTCAGAAATGTGCCTGTTCCTTATCATTTGAAATTATATGTTAACTATTACATAGACATGATTTTGCAAAGCTACAAAAATGTTTGGTAGCATTTTTAGGATTTAAAAAAAACAGTAAAATTAAGAGGCTAATTTAGTATTTATGGTTCTATGGAAGATTTTCCTCTCATCTACAAAACGTTTTAAAGAAACAGAGAGGAGAATGGCATATTTGCACAGAAATATGGTATTTACTTTTGATCACATACAGTAGAGTTACCACCAGAAACTCACCTGTACACCAAGATGGCGGTCACAAGGACCACAATGGCCAAGCAGCCACCAGCAATCAGGGCAGCACTTACCATTCTGGAAGGGGAGGCTGCATCTTAGAACAGAAACAAGATCGCATTAGTTGCCTCCCACTCAGAGGACACGCTGCTTGTAATGCCATTAAACAAGGGAGGGAACTAGCACAGAGGATGCATGGCTACCTCCGGGCTTTGGGTACTCACTTCTATTCAACTGTAGGTAATCTCTGGGTTGGCTTATCTTCCACTTAGAGGATGAGTTAGCATGTCTGGGACACCGTGGTAGGATCAGGGAGAGCAATATCACAGCCTGGAGACACTGACCCAGCAGTACCAGTGGTGCTGGGCTTCTGGGAGCCACAGGGCATACCTCAGGTCTCATCTCTACTTGTCTACCTGCTCACGGTGCTAAACACCTAGGCGTCACCCTTATCCCTGCTGGAATGTCCTTCCTCTAGGTCATGGCAGGTCCCTTCTTTTATGATGCCTGCCAAGGTTTCCTGAATCTACTAGGTCATGTTCTTTTGTTACCACTATACTTTGTCTCTTTCTGTGCCTGGATCATCATATTGTGGTACCTGCCTACCTTCCTTTCTTTCCTCCCTCATTCCTTTCCTCTCATTTATTTTCTCACTTACTCTCTGTATGCCCCCCACCATCTGAGGTACTGAGGATTGACCTCAGGACCACACATGCTAGGCAAATGCTCTACCACTCGGTTACCTCCATCCCTTATTAGAATTTCTTTAAAATCTGATTTTGAGTTAGAGTTTTGTAGGCTGGCCTTGCACTTGTAATCCTCACAGCCCTGCCTCTCAAGAACCTGGAATTACAGGTGTCGGCCACCACAGCTGGCCACCATTCTTTCTTTTCCCTTTTTTTTTTTTTAATAATCATTATTCTTTAATCACTTAATTTAATTTTATTTATTTATTTTTTATATTATGGCTGGCTCAGCCTGCTCTGGGGTGGGGCTGTCCCTGTGGTTGCCTAAGCTGGCCTAAGCAGGTGCTTTAGACTGCTGAGCCATCTTGCCGGCCCCCACCATTATTTCTTTACATGTAATTCTCTTTCACTAGGCTGTGAGAACCTCTGATTGCTTGCTTTCTTCTCCTGTAACCCAGTCAGTCAATCCACCTGTCTCTACGCCACAGTACAATACTTACCTACTTTTCCTTTGTCTCCTCTGCGACGTGTCTCCCAGGGCCCTTAATTATTTACTTGTGTTCACTCTTACCTTCCAATGACCTTCTCTCCACTATGCTGTTGGGACAATGTTCTGAAGGCACCAACCAGATGACACATCTAACCAGCCAGTGGTTCCCACTGCACACAGAATAGAGCCCAAGCCCGAGGATCTAGATGGGCCTTTCCTTCTTGCAGTGTAGGTCTCAGCTCACAGGAGCCCCTTCCCAGGGGACCACGGGCTGGGGGTGTTCCCTGGGGTCCAGGACTCCTCCCAACCCGAGAGCTGACTCTGTCTCCTCCACATCTCCTCCTCCGTGCTCACCCTCTCCAGTGCTAACTTCCTTTTATTCTTCACAGTTCTATCTTGTTTGTTTATAGCCTGTGTTAAACTGAACTAGGGGGAAGCTGTTGGCCCAAGGCTGTTGAAGTGTTCCGAATTCCTACCTAAACAACTGCTTTTTTTTTTTTTTTTTTTTGTCTTTTTAAGACAAGGTTTTACTGTGCAGTTCAGGCTGGCCGTGAACTCACAGCAGTCCTCTTGCCTAAGCCTCCCAAGTGCCGAGATTATAGACATGCACCACCATACCTGCTAAAACTGCAGCTTAATAGTTAAACAAATTGAAAGCTAATTTAGGAGACTATTTTGTAATCAGTCACAGGCAGCTGATTGATAGGCACTGTGACCAAAGTGGGCAACTGCCTAGCTGCAGCCATTCAAGAGATGTCGCTGCTGGGCACCTTGGGCAGCACATGAAAGCTCGCTGCTCAAGCGCGGAGCTCTCGGAGCATTGCTCAGTGTGGTGCTTAAATAGTCAGCAGGACATTGTGGTTCACGCTTACAATCTCTACTCTAGGAGCCGGAGGCAGGAGGAGCAAATGTGTGACCCAGTGGGGCAACTTAATGACTTAATGAGATAAGACACTGTCTCAAATGAATAAGTAAATAAAAAATCTAAAAGATTTGTAAAAAGCTGGTGACGTAGCATATTGTAAAGGTCCTGGGTTCGATCCCCAGTACCTCACACATGCATGTGCAACATACACCTAAATGTTTAGCTCTGTTAAATTGAACTTGCCTCACGTTTTTCTTTTAATGTCTGTCTATCACTGCTCAGAAAGCCAGTAATCTTCTTTGTCTTGTTCTCCACCTTACCTAAAATTGTATCTCATGCATAGAACTATGTGGGCCATGCAACAGATGCTCAAGGATTATTTGTTGGAAGAATTAGAGGTGCTTCATGAATATTCACTGGATCAATAAATAAAAATAATTTCAGCTAAACATTTATGGGTTTTGTCTGTCTTCCCCTTCTCCCCCTGTCCCTTTCTTCTTAAGTGTTAAGGATTTAACCTGGGGCCTTGTACTTGCTAGACAAGTGCTCTAGCGCTGAGCTGTGTCCCCAGTCCTTTATAACTTTTATTTTGGGGCAGGATCTGGTTAAGTCACCCAGATGGCCTCAAGCTTGTGACAGCCTGCCTCGGCCTCCACAGTAGCTGGGATTACAGGCGTGTGCCGCAAAGGATGCACGACCTAGACCATGTAGGTCTGGATAAGCACACTCTGCAGTCTTCACGCAGTGTTTTTCAGAACATGGCCCTGCCAACCAGGGACCTGTTACTATACTAGAGTTTTCTTTCAGGGGGGCGAAGATTGCCCTTTATATAATTAAATAATAAATATATAAGTACATTTTATCTTATAAAATAAACAAGCCCAAAGAAGCTGTAAGTGAAATAGTCGTTAGGTTGTATCTGACAATATACAACTTACAGGGCAAAATTTGCGCAGTGAGTACACAGATCTGATCTTTCCCTCATAATCCACCACACAGCGCTTCTAAGCTGTCAAGGAGTCTCAAGAGAAAGTTGGTTATAACTGAGATTCATTTAAGGTGACTGGGGCTTGGGACTTGGTTATTTTATTAGACAAATGTTCTTGTGCAGTTATTAGATGCCGCCAATACTTGCAAATTTCTAAATGAAACTCTTCAGGCTGCTTTGTTACCGTGTGGCCTCTCCCAGCATGAGAGGGCCAAAAAGAGCAGATTTTCCAGTGAGCATCTGAAGAGTGGGGGAGTTGGCTGGATGCTGCTCTGTGTCGCAGTGGGGAGGTATGAGGATCACAGCAGGTTAGAAAGGAGCTTTGGTCCACTTAGTTTCCTCTTTCTCCCGGCTTCACACCTTTGCCAGGTGGCCGCTCATGACAACCCGATCTCAGCCTCTCCTTTGCTATCATGTTGTGACACGGAGCTTTACATTTTCCTCTTGAAGTACAAATGTATTCAAGCAGGCAGTGATCATATCTCATTGTTACTAGTCCATTATCATAGATGATTATTTTTTTTTTGTGGTATCAGGGATTGAACTCAGGACCTTGCGCTTGCCAGGCAAGCTCTTATTCTACTGAGCCATCTCTTGGTCCCAGAAGACTTTTCTTTGACCACTGCTTTATTGGGCCTCTCTGACCACTTCCCCAAGTAGATTTGCTGCTGGATTTTAATACCAATTCTCAAATCCTTATTGGCAAGAGTTTGTTGAGTTTTGCACTGAAATAACAGCATTGATTGCAAAGCCACCAAAGGCTTTAATATTGGGCACACCCTACCTGCAAAATGAAGTGCTCAGAGGGACATAAAAAACCCCTCACCTTTGCCAGCAACGGAGACCAGGGCGCTGGTGAGGGCCACACTCATGCCATCACCCAGAGTAAAGTTCACACAGTACATCCCAGGCCCCTTGAAGGCTCTTCTCACGGTCACCAGGCACGTCTCCTCCACGTCCACGCTGTTGCAGACCATGTCCTGGGCAAGCCGGCAGGAGGGGTCGGAGATGATGGTACAGACTTCCCTGGGCATACTGTGACATGGCAGGGGCAAGAGAGGGCCCACAGATCACACAGGGGGACAGAGGAATGCAATAGTCAGTTTTGTAAAAAGAAAAAACAGCGCATTTCTATAAAATCAGACTCTGTCTCTGCTTATCCAAATCGCAGGTGTCCAATTGGAACCTGTGACTGACTTCTATGGAGGCCTGCAGATGAGCTGCTGTTTCCTCTGCATCCTCAGGATGGTGAGGTCAGAGGATGGAGGAGAAGAGATGCTGCTGCCCGAGGCGATGGGCTGGCAGAAACCGCAAAGCCCAAGTCACTTCTCCTGCACCCTGGGCCCTCCAAAATGTCCCAAGATGCAAGCGGCTTAAGCGTTGGGTGAAGATGTTTTCTGCCCTCACAGTTGGCCCTGCCTGGGCTCCTGCGGAGGAATGGTAGGGGCAGCACAGCTGGGCTGCACATGCTCCAGGCAAGGGCCAGTTCAGACCTAGGGCAAGGTCTGGTTGTTCCTCCTCATGGCCTCACAAAGAACGTAACACTGGCCTGGGGTAACTGGTGACAGCCCGGCTCAGGGATGGGAAATAGCTAGGCCAAGGTCACACACAGCTCTTTGCTCCTCTTCCCAAGCCAGAGAGGTTCTCAGTCACTCCCTTTTACCAAATAAGGTCCCATTTTTATACCATTCCATTCTCTTGATTACTTGATATGTTTTAATATACATAGATTTTATTAGTTAAGTTACATATATATCAATTAGTGTATTTGTTAGTATATAATTAATTGATGTAATTTTTTAATTTTTTGAGGCAAGGTCTCACTAGGAAGTCCAGCCTGGTCTTGAACTCACTATGTATCCTAGGGTGGCCTTTAGTTCATGGTGATCCTCCTGACTCAGCCTTCCAAGCGCTGGGATTACAGCCATGTACCACCATGCCTGGCCATATTTATCTATCAATTCTTTTTTTTTTAATTTTATTTATTTATTTATTTGTTTGCTTGTTGTGTTTGTTTCTTTATTTATTCATTTTGTGGCTGGCTCAGCCTGCCCTGGTGGTGGCGCTGGCGCAGCATGTGGTGCCGGGGATCGAACTGCAGTCCCCGCAGT